>JAJQKJ010002648.1:5000-270000 GCA_029574335.1 Rana kukunoris
CCATTGCTCCGCTCCCGAGCCCTAACTCAACCCTTCCTCCACTCCCAAGCGAAACCCCAACTCAACCCTTCCTCCGAGTCCAGCCCCGACTCAACCCCCATTGCAGCCCAGCCCCCCCACCAACTCAACCCTTCCTCCGCTCCAAAGCCCCCCCCCCCCCCCCCCAACTCAACCAGCTCATCGTATTCAAAAAATACTCAAACAAGAACAGTGTTAAACCCCCCCCCCCCCCAGAGACAGGCAGGGAGGTAGTGTACCCGCACCGCCATTGGAGTGTGCAGACGTTTGAATAAAATTCAGAACTACAGAATAGGCAGTACGTCCTGAACACAATTCTGGGACCCTCCACCAAAAACTAAGTAGACGTTGCAGAAAAACGTAAGTTCAACCGATTCTTGAACCCTCAGAATAACAAAGAAGTCAAGAGAAGCCACCAAGTATCAAAAAAGTCTAAACACCCCTCTTACTGATGCCTAGGCCAGTGATGGAGAACCTCGACGCCCCAGATGTTTTGGAACTACATTTCCCATGATGCTCAACTACACTGCAGAGTGCAGGAGCATCATGGGAAATGTAGTTCCAAAACACCTGGGGTGCCGAGGTTCTCCATCACTGGCCTAGGCAGTGCGGGAGTTTTTGGAACCGTAAAGTGAAGTTTCACCCAAAAGCGGAAGCACTGCTTATCTGCTTCCTTCCGGGGGACCCGTCCAACCCTCCGGGAGACCTGGCTGCGGCGAGATCCCTGGAAGTCCATTTTAAAAGGGAAATGCCCCATCAGTTCTAACAGATGAAACCCGAGAGACCAACACGCCACGTCCCCCTCGCACAGCACCCCATACAATCCCGCCACGTCCCCTCACCTCGCACCACCCCCGCCACGTCCCCTCACCTCGCACCACCCCCGCCACGTCCCCTCACCTCGCACCACCCCCGCCACGTCCCCTCACCTCGCACCCCCCCGCCACCCCCGCCACGTCCCCTCACCTCGCACAAGCCCCGCCACGTCCCCTCCCCGCTCCCCCCACCTCGCACAAGCCCCGCCACGTCCCCTCACCTCGCACAAGCCCCGCCACGTCCCCTCACCTCGCACAAGCCCCGCCACGTCCCCTCACCTCACACAAGCCCCGCCACGTCCCCTCACACAAGCCCCGCCACGTCCCCTCACACAAGCCCCGCCACGTCCCCTCACACAAGCCCCGCCACGTCCCCTCACACAAGCCCCGCCACGTCCCCTCACACAACCCCCGCCACGTCCCCTCACACAACCCCCGCCACGTCCCCTCACACAACCCCCGCCACGTCCCCTCACCTCACACAACCCCCCCACGTCCCCTCACCTCACACAACCCCCGCCACGTCCCCTCACCTCACACAACCCCCGCCACGTCCCCTCACCTCACACAACCTCCGCCACGTCCCCTCACACAACCTCCGCCACGTCCCCTCACACAACCTCCGCCACGTCCCCTCACACAACCTCCGCCACGTCCCCTCACACAACCTCCGCCACGTCCCCTCACACAACCTCCGCCACGTCCCCTCACACAACCTCCGCCACGTCCCCTCACACAACCTCCGCCACGTCCCCTCACACAACCTCCGCCACGTCCCCTCACACAACCTCCGCCACGTCCCCTCACACAACCTCCGCCACGTCCCCTCACACAACCTCCGCCACGTCCCCTCACACAACCTCCCCTCACACAACCTCCGCCACGTCCCCTCACACAACCTCCGCCACGTCCCCTCACACAACCTCCGCCACGTCCCCTCACACAACCTCCGCCACGTCCCCTCACACAACCTCCGCCACGTCCCCTCACACAACCTCCGCCACGTCCCCTCACACAACCTCCGCCACGTCCCCTCACACAACCTCCGCCACGTCCCCACACAACCTCCGCCACGTCCCCTCACAACCTCCGCCACGTCCCCTCACACAACCTCCGCCACGTCCCCTCACACAACCTCCGCCACGTCCCCTCACACAACCTCCGCCACGTCCCCTCACACAACCCCGCCACGTCCCCCCACACAACCCCCTCACACAACCCCGCCACGTCCCCTCACACAACCCCGCCACGTCCCCTCACACACCCCCGCCACCCCCTCACACAACCCCGCCACGTCCCCTCACACAACCCCGCCACGTCCCCTCACACAACCCCGCCACGTCCCCTCACACAATTCTGGGACCCTCCACCAAAAACTAAGTAGACGTTGCAGAAAAACGTAAGTTCAACCGATTCTTGAACCCTCAGAATAACAAAGAAGTCAAGAGAAGCCACCAAGTATCAAAAAAGTCTAAACACCCCTCTTACTGATGATGCCTAGACCAGTGATGGGGAACCTCGGCACCCCAGATGTTTTGGAACTACATTTCCCATGATGCTCAACTACACTGCAGAGTGCAGGAGCATCATGGGAAATGTAGTTCCAAAATACGCCACGTCCTCCACCTCCCCTCACGCCACATCCTCCACGTCCCCTCACACAAACCTGGCACGTCCCCTCACACCACATCCTGTCCGCCGCGTCCCCTCCCCCCACACAACCCCGCCACGTCCCCTCACGCCACGTCCTCCCACACAACCCCGCCTCGTCCCCTCACACAACCCCGCCACGTCCTCCACACCACATCCTGTCCGCCGCGTCCCCTCGCCTCACACAACCCCACCACGTCCGCTCACGCCACGTCCTGTCCTCCACGTCCCCTCACACAACCCCGCCACGTACCCTCACGCCACGTCCTGTCCTCCACGTCCCCTCACACAACCCCGCCACGTCCCCTCACGCCACATCCTGTCCTCCACGTCCCCGCCATGTCCCCTCACACAACCCCGCTACGTCCCCTCACACCATGTCCTGTCCTCCACGTCCCCTCACAACCCCGCCACGTCCCCTCACACAACACCGCCACGTCCCCTCACACCACGTCCTGTCCTCCACGTCCCCTCACACAACCCCGCCACGTCCCCTCACACAACCCCGCCACGTCCCCTCACACAACCCCGCCACGTCCCCTCACGCCACGTCCTGTCCTCCACGTCCCCTCACACAACCCCGCCACGTACCCTCACGCCACATCCTGTCCTCCACGTCCCCTCACACAACCCCGCCACGTCCCCTCACACCATGTCCTGTCCTCCACGTCCCCTCACAACCCCGCCACGTCCCCTCACACAACCCCGCCACGTCCCCTCACACAACCCCGCCACGTCCCCTCACACAACCCCGCCACGTCCCCTCACACAACCCCGCCACGTCCCCTCACACAACCCCGCCACGTCCCCTCACGCCACGTCCTGTCCTCCACGTCCCCTCACACAACCCCGCCACGTCCCCTCACGCCACGTCCTGTCCTTCACGTCCCCTCACACCACGTCCTGTCCTCCACGTCCCCTCACACAACCCCGCCACGTACCCTCACGCCACATCTTGTCCTCCACGTCCCCTCACGCCACATCCTGTCCTCCACGCCCCCTCACACAACCCCGCCACGTCCCCTCACACCATGTCCTGTCCTCCACGTCCCCTCACACAACCCCGCCACGTCCCCTCACACCACGTCCCCTCACACAATCCCGCCACGTCCCCTTACACAACCCCGCCACGTCACGCCACGTCCCCTCACACAACCCCGCCACGTCCCCTCACGCCACGTCCTGTCCTCCACGTCCCCTCACACAACCCCGCCACATCCTGTCCTCCACGTCCCCTCACACAACCCCGCCACGTCCCCTCACACCATGTCCTGTCCTCCACGTCCCCTCACACCACCCCGCCACGTCCCCTCACACCATGTCCTGTCCTCCACGTCCCCTCACACCACCCCGCCACGTCCCCTCACACCATGTCCTGTCCGCCACGTCCCCTCACACCACCCCGCCACGTCCCCTCACACCACCCCGCCACGTCCCCTCACACCACCCCGCCACGTCCCCTCACACCACGTCCTGTCCTCCACGTCCCCTCACACAACCCCGCCACGTCCCCTCACACCACGTCCCCTCACACCATGTCCTGTCCTCCACGTCCCCTCACACAACCCCGCCACGTCCCCTCCTCCACGTCCCCTCACACAACCCCGCCACGTACCCTCACGCCACATCCTGTCCTCCACGTCCCCTCACACAACCCCGCCACGTCCCCTCACACCATGTCCTGTCCTCCACGTCCCCTCACACAACCCCGCCACGTCCCCTCACACCATGTCCTGTCCTCCACGTCCCCTCACACAACCCTCACGCCACATCCTGTCCTCCACGTCCCCTCACACAACCCCGCCACGTACCCTCACACCATGTCCTGTCCTCCACGTCCCCTCACACAACCCCGCCACGTCCCCTCACACAACCCCGCCACGTCCCCTCACGCCACGTCCTGTCCTCCACGTCCCCTCACGCCACGTCCTGTCCTCCACGTCCCCTCACACAACCCCGCCACGTACCCTCACGCCACATCCTGTCCTCCACGTCCCCTCACGCCACGTCCTGTCCTCCACGTCCCCTCACACAACCCCGCCACGTACCCTCACGCCACATCCTGTCCTCCACGTCCCCTCACACAACCCCGCCACGTCCCCCCACACAACCCCGCCACGTCCCCCCACACAACCCCGCCACGTCCCCCCACACAACCCCGCCACGTCCCCCCACACAACCCCGCCACGTCCCCCCACACAACCCCCGCCACGTCCCCCACACACAACCCCGCCACGTCCCCCCACACAACCCCGCCACGTCCCCCCACACAACCCCGCCACGTCCCCCCACACAACCCCGCCACGTCCCCCCACACAACCCCGCCACGTCCCCCCACACAACCCCGCCACGTCCCCCCACACAACCCCACGCCACGTCCCCCCACACAACCCCGCCACGTCCCCCCACACAACCCCGCCACGTCCCCCCACACAACCCCGCCACGTCCCCCCACACAACCCCTCACGCCACACAACCCCGCCACGTCCCCCCACACAACCCCGCCACCTCCCCTCACACCACATCCCTCCCCCGCAAATCGCTCCACAGGGCCACACGAGAAAGTAACCCCCCCCAAAATCACACCACACAAGTACCCCCCCCCCCCCAATACCAAACAAGAAAGAACTTCTCCCCTCCCCCATCGTTCCACGGGGCCACACTTGACACAAAGTAATTCTACCCTCCTTGCCCCCCCCAACCACTCCACACAAGAAACCCCCCCAAACACAATCGCTCAACAGGGCCACACTTCACACAAGAGGGGACCCCCCCCCCCATCGCTCCATGGGGGCCACATGTTGTACAGGTAAGGGGGCCACATAATGATAATACATTTTACATAGATCAGACTACAGATCAGGACACGGACTCAGGGGCCACATGATACAGGAGGGGGGCCCCACACAATCCCAGGAGCCTCCTCCAGTACAACGGGGCCCCACATAAGGCAGAGGGGCCACACACACACACAATAGGAGATCCCACTGCCACATGGGCCCTAGAAAACAAGGGGCCCCACACGGTACACGAGGGGCTCCAGGGCCCACACAATGGGAATCCCACACAATGGAGGAGTAATGAGGGGGCCCCTCTGCCACACACACAGCCCGGCAGGAGGAAGACCCGGGGGGGGGGGTCTCCCTTCTCCGTACACACACACGGCGACTTACCGACCCCGTGATGGCAGCGGCCGGCAGATCTCAACAGCTCCGACTCACACCCCGCACAGCTTCCGCTCGAAGAGTTTCCGCTTCCGGGGCACTCCCGCCTGAACACCGCGCGCCACTGGAGGGGGGGGCAGGAACGTAAAAGGGTGGGCGGGACTAGAGGTGGAGGACGGAGCTCATTGGACAGATCAGCGGGAGAGGAGCGGCCACTAGAGGAGGAGACGGGAAGTGCAGGGGAGCTGCGCTTCTACAGTGAAGGCGGGTGAGAGCGGCCACTACAGGAGGGAGGTGGGTACTGCAGGAAAACGATGGGTTCATGGGACAAAGGCGGGAAAGGGCGGCCACTAGAGGAGGAGGCGGGAACTACAGGGACCATTTCTCCTCACCTCCTCACCTGTGTGTCACATTTATTATCGTCCCCTCATCTCCTCACCTGTGTGTCACATTTATTATCGTCCCCTCATCTTCTCCCTGTGTGTCACATTTATTATTGTCCCCTCATCTCCTCCCTGTGTGTCACATTTACTATTGTCCCCTCATCTCCTCCCTGTGTGTCACATTTATTATTGTCCCCTCATCTCCTCACCTGTGTGTCACATTTATTATTGTCCCCTCATCTTCTCCCTGTGTGTCACATTTATTATTGTCGCCTCATCTCCTCACCTGTGTGTCACATTTATTATTGTCCCCTCATCTTCTCCCTGTGTGTCACATTTATTATTGTCCCCTCATCTTCTCCCTGTGTGTCACATTTATTATTGTCCCCTCATCTTCTCCCTGTGTGTCACATTTATTATTGTCGCCTCATCTCCTCACCTGTGTGTCACATTTATTATTGTCCCCTCATCTTCTCCCTGTGTGTCACATTTATTATTGTCCCCTCATCTCCTCAGTGTGTGTCACATTTATTATTGTCCCCTCATCTCCTCAGTGTGTGTCACATTTATTATTGTCCCCTCATCTTCTCAGTGTGTGTCACATTTATTATTATCCCCCTTATCCCCCTGTGTGTCACATTTACTATTGTCCCCCTCATCTCCTCCCTGTGTGTCACATTTATTATTTTCCCCCTTATCCCCCCTGTGTGTCACATTTATTAGTGTCCCCTCATCTCCTCCCTGTGTGTCACATTTATTAGTGTCCCCTCATCTCCTCCCTGTGTGTCACATTTATTAGTGTCCCCTCATCTCCCCCGATGTGTGTCACATTCATTATTGTCCCCTTGTCTCCCCCTGTGTGTCACATTTATTATTGTCCCCTCATCTCCCCCTGTGTGTCACATTTATTATTGTCCCCCTCACCCCCTGTGTGTCACATTTATTATTGTCCCCTCATCTCCTCAGCGTGTGTCACATTTATTAATGTCCCCTCATCTCCCCCTGTGTGTCACATTTATTAATGTCCCCTCATCTCCCCCCTGTGTGTCACATTTATTATTGTCCTCTCATCTCCCCCCGTGTGTCACATACATTATTGTCCCCTCATCTCCCTCCTGTGTGTCACATTTATTATTGTCCCCTCATCGCCTCCCTGTGTGTCACATTTATTATTGTCCCCTCATCTCCTCCCTGTGTGTCACATTTATTATTGTCCCCTCATCTCCTCCCTGTGTGTCACATTTATTATTGTCCTCTCCATCTCCCCCCGTGTGTCACATTCATTATTGTCCCCTCACCTCCTCCCTGTGTGTCACATTTATTATTGTCCTCTCCATCTCCCCCCGTGTGTCACATTCATTATTGTCCCCCCATCTCCTCACCTGTGTGTCACATTTATTATTATCCCCCTTATCCCCCCTGTGTGTCACATTTATTAGTGTCCCCTCATCTCCCCCTGTGTGTCACATTCATTAGTGTCCCCTCACCTCCTCCCTGTGTGTCACATTTTTTATTGTCCCCTCATCTCCCCCCTGTGTGTCACATTTATTATTGTCCCCTCATCTCCTCACCTGTGTGTCACATTTATTATTGTCGCTTCGTCTCCTCCATGTGTGTCATTTTTTTTATTGTCCCCTCATCTCCCCCCGTGTGTCACATTTATTATTGTCCTTTCACCCCCCCCCCCCCCACTGTGTGTCATATTTATTATTTTCGCCTCATCTCCCCCCTGTGTGTCACATTTATTATTGTCCCCTCATCTCCTCCCCATGTGTCACATTTATTATTTTCGTCTCATCTCCCCCCTGTGTGTCACATTTATTATTGTCCCCTCATCTCCCCCCTGGGTGTCACATTTATTAGTGTCCCCTCATCTCCTCACCTGTGTGTCACATTCATTAGTGTCCCCTCATCTCCTCATCTTCCCCCTGTGTGTCATATTCATTAGTGTCCCCTCATCTCCCCCTGTGTGACATTTATTAATGTTCCCTCTTTTCCCTATCTCTCCCCAGGGACCCCAGAGCATCCTGTGCCTCCAGTGACGTCAGTGCACCCTGAATGCCTCAATGATACCTCAACCTCCTCAGGTACCACCCTCCCCCTTGTATTTCATGAACTGTCTCTCTCTTTCAGTGGATATGGACTCTGGTCCGTCCGTCTCTTTGGAAATTCAACACTTGCAGGTGTCTCGGATATCTGTGTCCCCCATTACATGCTGTGGCTCCATCCTCCGACCCCTGCACCACTGCTGTGTCCTGTGGTGAGGATTGGGAAGGGGTCAGAGGACAGAACCACGGCACATGGAGTGCGTTGCAGACATCCGAGACACCTTGCCAGAGTCTGTAGTGGCCTCATCAATGGAAAGGAGGGGAGGTAGGAGAGACCAGACATCCGAGACACCTTGCCAAAGTCTGCAGTGGCCTCAGGGGAGGAGCACCCGCAAAATGGGCAATCATCAGGGGAGGAGCACACGCAAATTGGGCTTCCATCAGGGCAGGCGCACCCGCAAAATGGGCCATCATCAGGGGAGGAGCACCCGCAAATTGGGCTTCCATTAGGGGAGGTGCACCCTCAAATTAGGCTTCCATCAGGGGAGGAGCACCCGCAAAATGGGCTATCATCAGGGGAGCAGCACCTGCAAAATGGGCTACCATCTGGGGGGGGCACCCACAAATTGGGCTTCCATCAGGGGAGGAGCACCAGCAAAATGGGCTATCATCAGGGGAGCAGCACCCACAAATTGCGCTTCCCTTTAGGGGAGAAGCATATGCAAAATGGGCCATCATCAGGGAAGGAGCACCTGCAAATTGGGCTTCTATCAGGGGAGGGGCACCCACAAATTGGGCTTCCATCAGGGGAGGAGCACCAGCAAAATGGGTTATCATCAGGGCAGCAGCACCTGCAAATTGGGCTTCCATCAGTGGAGAAGCACCTACAAATTGGGCTTCCATCAGAGGAGGAGCACCAGCTAAATGGGCTATCATCAGGGGAGCAGCACCCACAAATTGCGCTTCCCTTTAGGGGAGAAGCATATGCAAAATGGGCCATCATCAGGGGAGGAGCACCTGCAAATTGGGCTTCTATCAGGGGAGGAGCACCCGCAAAATGGGCTATCATCAGGGGAGCAGCACCCGCAAATTGGGCTTCCATCAGGGAAGGGGCACCCACAAATTGGGCTTCCATCAGGGGAGGAGCACCAGCAAAATGGGTTATCATCAGGGGAGCAGCACCTGCAAATTGGGCTTCCATCAGTGGAGAAGCACCTACAAATTGGGCTTCCAACAGTGGAGGAGCACCCGCAAATTGCGCTTCCCTCAGGGGAGGAGCATATGCAAAATGGGGCATAATCAGGGGAGGAGCACCTGCAAATTGGGCTTCCATTAGGGGAGTAGCACTCACAAATTGGGCTTTCATCAGGGGAGGAGCACCTGCAAAATGGGCTATCATCAGGGGAGCAGCACCCGTAAATTGGGCTTCTATAAGGGGAGGGGCATCCGCAAATTGGGCTTCCATCAGGGGAGGAGCACCCACAAAATGGGCCATCATCAGGGGAGGAGCACCCGCAAACTGGGCTTTCATTAGGGGAGACGCACCTCAAAATTGGGCTTCCATCAGGGGAGTAGCACCCACAAATTGGGCTTCCTTCAGGGGAGGAGCACCCGCAAATTGGGCCATCATCAGGGGAGCAGCACCCGCAAATTGGGCCATCATCAGGGGAGCAGCACCCACAAATTGGGCTTCACTCAGGAGAGGAGCACCCACAAAATGGGCCATTATCAGGGGAGGAGCACCCGCAAATTGGGCTTCCATTAGGGGAGGCGAACGTGAAATTTGGGCTTCCATAAGTGGAGTAGCACCCGCAAATTGGGCCATCATCAGGGGAGGTGCACCCGCAAATTGGGCTTCCATTAGGGGAGGCGCACCTGAAAATTGGGCATCCATCAGGGGAGTAGCACCCGCAAATTGGGCTTCCTTCAGGGGACGAGCAACCACAAATTGGGCTTCCCTCAGGGGAGGAGCACCCGCAAAATGGGCCATCATCAGGGGAGGTGCACCCGCAAATTGGGCTTCCATTAGGGGAGGCGAACATGAAATTTGGGCTTCCGTCAAGGGAGGAGCACCCACAAAATGGGCCATCATCAGGGGAGGAGCAGCCGCAAATTGGGCTTTCATTAGGGAAGGCGCACCTGAAAATTGGGCTTCCATCAGGGAAGTAGCACCCACAAATTGGGCTTCCTTCAGGGGAGGAGCACAGAATCTGAATTATTTTTCAACTTAAATGTATGGATCTGTATTTATCTGAAAATTAGCACACAGCCTACGCACACGTGAACAGGTCTTACGAGACTTCTTTCTTTAATCGGAAGACCGATCGCCACCATCGCTCACTCTCTCTCTCGATCACTCACACGAATAAAAGGACTCCGAGACAGGTTTTTATTTCATAGCAAATGTAGTATAGTTTATTTACCATGGATAAGAGTGACCGGGCCAGCCAGAGCCAGGCCGCATCACCAGCATTCTGCCTATATAGAAAGAGTAAAAAATAGCTTGCTTAGTTAAGGATAATCTTTCTTTTTCTTTTTTTTTTGTAGTTTTCTATAAAATATAAAAAAATACGTAGGAGGAAGATTAATATTTAGTAAAATAAAAAGCCTTCGACACGATTTTGTGGGTGAGGACGATGGAGACAGAACATTCTACATTCTTCCGCAAGACAAATATGGCGTTTTTGTTTTGTTCTTGTTGTTTTTTTTTTTTGACACAGTAAGCTCTCTACGCAACAGTCGGAAAATGGGTCCGCCAACCCGGGGGTGGGTCGGAGGAACCGCTTTGGACCTGTGAGGAGGAAGCGGAGGTTTAGAGGATGCAAAGGAATGGCAGAGGCCCGGCTGTTGTTGAACTTTACCTCCAGCGTTTTTACCGGGGCTGGACTGGGACGAAAATTTGGCCCTGGACTTCATCCAGGCCGGCCCACTTTGATTCAATAAAATGCTGCCCCCCCCCCACCCCATTGAAATGAATTGCTGAAGCGCCTGCAAAGCACTTCGGCAGCAGCGGTACACGGGCGCATTTAACCTTGAATTTGGCTGCTAGCGGGGGGGGGGGGTTTAAAAGCGCCTGCTAGACGCCGAATAGTGCAGCTAAAACGACAGCAGTGTTTTACCGTCAATGCCCGCCCCAGTGGGAAAGCAGCCCAAGAGTTAGGGAGTGAATGAGACAGAGGGAGGGGAGGAGCTGAGAGACAGAGGGAGGGAGCTGAGAGACAGAGGGCGGGAGCTGAGAGACAGAGGGGGGAGCTGACAGACAGTGGGAGGGAGCTGAGAGACAGAGGGGGGAGCTGAGAGACAGAGGAAGGAAGCTGAGAGACAGAGGGAGGAAGCTGAGAGACAGGGGGAGGGAGCTGAGAGACAGAGGGGGGGAGATGAGAGACATAGGGAGGGAGCTGAGAGACAGAGGGAGGGAGCTGAGAGACAGAGGTGGGGAGATGAGAGACAGAGGGAGGGAGCTGAGAGACAGAGGGAGGTAGCTGAGAGACAGAGGGAGGTAGCTGAGAGACAGAGGGGGAGCTGACAGACAGTGGGAGGGAGCTGAAAGACAGAGGGGGGAGCTGAGAGACAGAGGGAGGAAGCTGAGAGACAGGGGGAGGGAGCTGAGAGACAGAGGGAGGGAGCTGAGAGACAGAGGGGGGAACTAAGAGACAGAGGGGGGAGCTAAGAGACAGAGGGGGGAGCTGAGAGACAGAGGGAGGGAGCTGAGAGACAGAGGGGGTCTGAGAGATAGAGGAGGGGGCTAAAAGAGGGGGGGACTGAGAGACAGAGTTTTTAAAAGGCCCACTGAGCCAATCGGCCCACTGGGAATCTCCCTGTAGTCCCTATGGCCAGTCCATCCTTCGTTTTTACTCAACTTTATCTGCTGTTGGGTTAGCCATCTCAGGGGAGCTCAGAAGACTATCATACTAGTCCCGATTTTAGACGACGGGAGCCGATGAACCTACCGGCATGTCTTTGGAGTGTGGAAGGTACCAGACTACCCAGAGGAAACCCATTCTAGCACAAGGAAAACATGCAAACCCCATGCAGGTGATGTCCTTACCTGGACTCAAACCAAGGACCCCAGTGGAGCAAGGCCAACCACTAAGCCATTATTCTAGCTAACTTCTTCAAGGTGCTTACAAATCACTTGTAGTGATAAGCTAAGTGGAATTTTACCAATTGATGCAGTGGATTCCTCAAGGAAGGGATGAGCAGGACTAGACTTGGACTGGCCAGGACTCAAACCAAGGACCCCAGGGGTGCAAGGCTAACCACTAAGCCACTATGCTACTCAAATTCTTCAAGGTGTCTACAAATCCCTTGCAGTGATAAGCTAAGTGGAATTTTACAAATTGATACAGTGGATACCTCAAGTTAGGGATAAGCAGGACTAGACTAGGACTGACCAGCACTCAAACCGAGGACCCCAGTGGTGCAAGACTAACCACTAAGCTGTTATGCTACTCAAATTCGTCAAGGTGTCTACAAATCCCCTGCATTGATAAGCTAAGTGGACTTTTACCAATTAATGCAGTGAATACATCAAGGTAGGGATGATTAGGAATGACCAGGACTCAAACCAAGGACCTCAGTGGTGCAAGGCTAACCACTAAGCCATTAAGCTACTCAAATTCTTCAAGGCGTCTGCAAATCCCTTGCAGTGATAAGCTAAGTGGACTGTTACCAACTGATGCAGTGGATACATCAAGGTAGGGATGAGCGAAATTGTAAGGTTTAAGTCTCCAAAAATGTTGGCAACAAACTCAAACCGAGGATCCCAGTGGTGCAAGCCTACCCAAAACATTATGCTACCCAAAGTCTTCAAGGTGTTTACAGATCCCTTTTAGTAATAAGCTAATGCCTCGTTTCCACTGAGCGGATCGGTTCAGTACGGTTCGGTACGGTACGCTATTTTGGGTGTTTCCATTATGAAAGCGTGCCGTAAAACCAAACCGTACTGCACCAGCAAGGGTCCTGCTTCAGATGAGGGACCAGAGAGAGTGGAACGGTTCGGTTAGGGCGGACCTACAAATGCATCTCACTGATTGGTGGATGCGCTAGGAATTTTTTCTAAACCCTGAATGGTCCCTCACGGTCCGATTTGCAGTGGAAATGTTCACGCGATTAGACCGGTCCCATCCGAACCGCTCCAAAATTACTGACCCGAACCGATCCGTGCAGTGGAAACGAGGCATATGTGGACTGTTACCAATTGATGCAGTGGATACATTAAGATAGGAATAAGGAACATTGTGAGTTACATTTTCCCCTAAATTTGGTAAAATTTGGAAACGCAAACCCAAACTGAAGATCCCAGTGGAGCAAATCTAACCACTAAGCCACTTTGCTACCCAAATTCTTCAATATGTCTATAGATCAGATGTGGTGATAAGCTAAGTGAACTTTTATGCAATGGATACATCAAGGAAAGGATGGACAGAATTGAGAGTTTTCATCCTTCCAAAATTTTGGCAACATTTTTAAACTCAAACTCGAACCAAGGGCCCCAGTGCTGCAAGGCTAGCTGCTAAGTTTCTTTGCTACCCAATTATTTAATATGTCTACAGAGTCCTTTGCAGTGATAAGCTAAGTGGACTTTTACTAAATGATATGAGGGATACATCAAGATAGGCATTCATACTTCCAAAACATTTTCATACTTCCAAAATGTTGGCAACATTTTGCAGCTGAAACTCAAACAGAGGTCCCCAGTAGTGCAAGGCTAACCACTAAGCCACTTTGCCACCCAAATTATTTGCGCTGTCTACATATCCCTTGTGGTGATAAGCTATGTGGACTGTTACCAATTGATGAAGTAGATACATCAATGTAGGAATGAGTAAAATTGTGAGTTTTTATTCTCCCAAAAATTTGGCAAAATTTGGCAAGATACATTGAAGTAAATAGTTTGTTAAGGGTGCAGTAAGATTTAAATAGCTCCCGTGGGTTAGGGAAACTTCATCCAACTATCCTGGACCAATTTTCCAACTGGAACTGAGGACCCCGTGCAAGGCTAACTGCTAAGCTACTTCGCTACCCAATTTTTCAATGTGTCTACAGATCCCTTTGTGGTAATAAACTAAGTGGACTTTTTGGGAAGCCAAATTCTTCAAGGTGTCTACAAATCCCTTGTGGTGACAAGCTAATTCGATTTTTACCAGCTGATGCAATGGATACATAAAGAAAGGGGTGAACAGATTTGAGCGTTTCCATACTCCCAAAATTTGGCAATTTTGCAAAATGTTGCAACTCAAACCCAAACCGAGGACCCCAGTGGTGCAACTGAAACCCAAAGCCTAACCACTAAACTCAATTCTTCAAGGTGTCTACAAATCCCTTGTGGTTACAAGCTTAATAGATTTTTACCAGCTAATGCAATGGATACATCGAGGAAGGGATAAACAGAATTTAGCGTTTTCATTCTCCCAAAATTTGGCAATTTTGTAAAATGTTGCAACTCAAACCCAAACCGAGGACCCCAGTGGTGCAAGCCTAAACACTAAACCAAAGTCTTCAAGGTGTCTACAGATCCCTTGTGTTGATAAGCGAAGTGAACTGTTACCAATTGATGAAGTAGATACATCAAGGTAGGGATGAGTACAATTGTGCGTTTTTAATTCTTCCAACATTTTGGTAAAATTTTGCAACTTTGGTAAGATACATTGGAGTAAGTAGTAAATAGTTTGTTAAGGGTGCAATAAGATTTAAATAGCTCCTGAGGGTTATGGAAACTTTATCCAACTAAAGAAGGGATGAACAGATTTGAGTGTTTCCTTTCTCCCAAAATGTGGCAATTTTGCACCAAACTAATTTCGTGCAACAAATGGCTTCTGTAAACTAATCCAACTCCCAAAATGTGGCAATTTTGCTAATCTTGGCAACTCAAACCCAAACCGAGGACCCCAGTGGTGCAAGCCTAACCACTAAACCAAAGTCTTCAAGGTGTCTACAGATCCCTTGTGGTGATAAGTGAAGTGCACTGTTACCAGTTGATAAAGTAGATACATCAAGGTAGGGATGAGTAAAATTGTGAGTTTCAATTCTTCCAAAATTTTGGTAAAATTTTGCAACTTTGGTAAGATACATTAAAGTAAATAGTAAATAGTTTGTTAAGGGTGCAATAAGATTTAAATAGCTCCTGATGGTTAGGGAAACTTCATCCAACTAAGAAAGGGATGAACAGAATTGAGCGTTTCCATTCTCCCAAAATTTGGCAATTTCGCAACAAACAAATTTCGTGCAACAAATGGCTTCTCTAAACTAAACCAACTCAAATGCACCTTTCCCCCAAGTGCTGGCACTGGTAATTTTAACGAATTATGATCATGACGTCACTTGTGGTCAAGCTGAATAGGACTTAACTATTTGAGGAGTAAGAGACTCCTTTACATATCGGGGGGACATTTAATCTAAAATGTAAGTACCAGCATGCATACCTTGCAATAGGTCACAAGTTAAGGTCAACAGGGGATACTCCGACCAGGCCTCCTTCATGGTAAGTGCCCTCTGAAGCACTATACATAGGAAAACCTTTATTTAGAAATACTTGATGGACCCAACAGAGATCTGGAGCATCTTTTTGCCCCAGCAGGGAGGAGGAAGGAGTGTCTCTTTCGTCACCCCCTCCCAAACGCAAATTTTTGGTAGTTCATCAACAGCCTGGCCATGCTTTCCATGACCCAAAATAAACCTTTTGCCTTCCTCTTGGAGATGAGCTAGCTAGAGTATTCTTTCTTGAATCTGAAAATAAGGCTCACCAGTATCCTCCAGACTGGCGATCTAATCGAACCATAATTTTTTTGTGAAAAAACAACAAAAACTATTTAAAAAAATATCTATTACTTATTTTTTTATCCACTGTGTCACCAAAAATGGCTTTTCAAGGCATAGTCTCTCTTCCATCCAGAAAATGGTTGTCCCATTTAAAGGTTGTCCAAGAAATTTTCAGTATTCCCTGTAAACCCCCAAAAAAAGGTGCCTTTGCCCCCCTCCACAACAAACCCCCCCCCCCTCCCTTGCCAAAAAGTGATTTTCACTCTCATCTTGGATCACAACCAAGGAGCCAACGGGGGTGAAATTCTTCGTTTTTTTTGGCCACACGTATGGATAAGGTTGATGCAAATTTTTTTTAGAATAGAAACACCAACATTTCATCTCCCTGACTTAAAAACAGATCCTAAAACAGACTGACATTAAATCACGCGGGGTGGTTTCTGTAACTAAAATCTATGTCTTTAGGGCCCCCCCCCCCCCCAAGGGGCCAGCTAACGAAGGACGACAAGAGGGAGCTACAGCATTGGGCGAGTCGTTGAAGCCCATTCGGCACATTAGGCTAAAAGTCTACTTTACATGGAGGATGGATGACCACAGGATGTTTGGCAACTCAACACTGATACATTTTTTTTTTAATTATTATTTATACTTCATAGTAATGCATTCTCGTTCTTTGTGGATAGAGGAGCAGTGAACGGGATCGTAAGCCGAACGCCACATCCAAGTTGGTGGCGTTTGTTGCCTAATGTCTTTGGATAGGTCGAGAACAGTACTGGATGGAAAAGAATACATCTGCTCCTCTAGATCTTCCACATGATTGTAATAAAGGTGCCTTTATTCTTAAAATTCTGGATTCTAGAGAAATAGGTCATAAAATACCCCTGTTCTTCACGGAGGAAGCCATTTCGCTTCAGTATTCATGAGAATGCAGCTTATCCATACACCTTAGATTGGTGACATCACTAAAAAAGGCAGCCTATCCATTCACTAGAGACCGGTGACATCACTGAGAATGCAGCCTAATTATTCTTTAGAGAACAATGATATCACTTAGGATGCAGCCTATCCATTCACTAAAGGCCAGTGACATCACTGAGTAAGCAGCCTATCCATTCACTAGCGATCAGTGACATCACTGAGGATGCAGCCACCGGCGACATCACTGGGAAGACAGCCTATGCTTTCACTAGAGACCAGTGACATCACTGAGGATGCAGCTTATCCTTTGACTAGAGACCAGTGGCATCACTGAGAATGCAGCCTATCCTTTCAATAGCGATCAGTGACATCACTAAGGATTCAGCCACCGGTGACATCACTGAGAGCAGCCTATCCATTCACTAGAGACTGGTGACATCACAGAGAATGCAGCCTATTCATTCTCTAGAGAACAATGATATCACTGATGATGCAGCCTATCCATTCACTAAATACCAGTGGCATCACTTCAGATGCAGCCTATCCATTCACTAAAGGCCAGTGACATCACTGAGTAAGCAGCCTATCCATTCACTAGCGATCAGTGACATCACAAAGTAAGCAGCCTATCCATTCACTAGCGATCAGTGACATCACTGAGTAAGTAGCCTATCCTTTCACTAGAGACCAGTGACATCACCGAAGATGCAGCCTATCCATTCACTAGCGATCAGTGACATCACAAAGTAAGCAGCCTATCCATTCACTAGCGATCAGTGACATCACTGAGTAAGTAGCCTATCCTTTCACTAGAGACCAGTGACATCACCGAAGATGCAGCCTATCCATTCACTAGCGATCAGTGACATCTTTGAGGATGCAGCCACAGGTGACATCACTGAGAAGGCAGCCTATCCTTTCACTAGAGACCAGTAACATCACTGAGAAGGCAGCCTATCCATTCACCAGAGACTGGTGACATCACAGAGAATGCAGCTTATTCATTCTCTAGAGAACAATGATATCAGTGAGGATATTCACTAAATACCAGTGGCATCACTTAGGATGCAGCCTATCCATTCACTAAAGGCCAGTGACATCACTGAGTAAGTAGCTTATCCTTTCACTAGAGACCAGTGACATCACCGAAGATGCAGCCTATCCATTCACTAGCGATCAGTGACATCTTTGAGGATGCAGCCACAGGTGACATCACTGAGAAGGCAGCCTATCCTTTCACTAGAGACCGGTAACATCACTGAGAAGGCAGCCTATCCATTCACCAGAGACTGGTGACATCACAGAGAATGCAGCCTATTCATTCTCTAGAGAACAATGATACCAGTGGCATCACTTAGGATGCAGCCTATCCATTCGCTAAATGCCAGTGACACCACTGAGTAAGCAGCCTATCCATTCACTAGCGATCAGTGACATCACTGAGTAGGTAGCCTATCCATTCACTAGCGATTAGTGACATCACTGAGTAAGTAGCCTATCCTTTCACTAAAGACTGCTGACATCACTGAGGATGCAGCCTATTCATTCATTAGAGACCGGTGACATCACTGAGAATGCAGCCTATCCTTTCACGAGAGACCGTGGACATCACTGAGGATGCAGCCTATCCATTCATTAAATACCAGTGACATCACCGAGTAAACAGCCTATCCATTCACTAGCGATCAGTGACATCACTGAGGATGCAGCCGCCGGTGACACCACTAAGAAGGCATCCTATCCTTTCACTAGAGACCAGTCACATCACTGAGAAGGCAGCCTATCCTTTCACTAGAAACCAGTGACATCAATGAGAAGGCAGCCTATCCTTTCACTAGAGACCGGTGACATCACTGAGGATGCAACCTATCCATTCACTAAAAAGCCGTGACATCACTGACAATGCAGCCTATCTAATCACTATAGGCCGGTGACATCACTGACAATGCAGCCTATCCAATCACTAGAGACCAGACATCTGCGCTCTCCTGAATACTGTCCGGCATACACCATGGCTCTCACCAATAAACATATTTGAAAGGTGCACTTAAAAGAAGTACAGCATACGTGGCTAAATATTACACTGCACAACTATAAGCCCTACAGCACAAAACAGGCAGCTTTATGTATCTTCTTTATTCGAGTTTTATAAAGGAATTATAAAATGCCCTTAATTGGTGAATTTAGCAAAAAAAAAGAAAAGGCCCAAAGGGAAAGTTTAACACTGTGATGCACCGTGGTCAGGGCAAAACAAAACCAGTATTTGGGTTCCTGTAACTGGAAAGTAGCGGATGCTCTGCACAATATATCAATATATATCTGTCAGGAGGTAGATGGGCCAGAGCAACGTTCTGCAGATCCGGAGAGGTAAGTGATGGAAAAAAAATCTGCAGAATATATCAATATGTTATCTGCCAGTGTGTAGATGGGACAGAGCGATGATCTGCAAATCTCCAGAGAGGCCAATAATGAAATAATCTGCAGGTAGCATCAGTAAATATTAAGTATGGATAGAACAGAGGACATTGATACATTCATCAATGAAAACAAATTGGAATTTTCTCCTGGAATATGTCACCAGCAGAGGGGGTTGTTCTGCACGGAGGCACAGATAGCCTCTTCTCCTTATTGGACAGAAGGCATGCTCCGTTCCTGGCAGGTTGGGCAGTGTTTTTTAGAGGATCATCAAGGCAGTCTCTAAATGGTTGTCTTCACCGCACAGTCATGGTCTTTTTCTTTTTTTAGGTAAAAAAAAAAAAACTAAAAATATCTCCCTGAACTAGTGGGTTAGATAAATCCCACATGTGTTACTTGACCTATATCTATAAACGTGAAGGCTGGGCCACCTAGGAATTTCTTCTATCTTCTGCTGATTAGCCCATAGGAAGCAAGGTTTTGGTGAGCCAAACTCATATTCAAAAAAATATGGGCTTTTGGGTGATTAAAGACACCCAGAGTCAGTGCCATTTGCCACTGATGTGACCCATCCAAGCATTGTCTATGCCAGCCTTTCTCAACCCTGGTTAACATAAAGGGTTAATGCCAAAAGAACCTCTAGCAACGTTTGGAGGAACCCTTTAGTTCCATAGAACACTGGTTAAGAAAGTTTGGTCTATGCCAGCCTTTCTCAAACCTTGTAAACATGAAGGAACCCTTAAAATAATTTCCAGGTCCCAGGGAGCCCCTGACAATAATTAATATATCAACAGCTTAAGATACAATAGTGTGGGGAGCAGTGCGAAGAGTGCTGCTTACATGGCCATCAGTTTGATGACACCTTCTCCGCTACAGATAGCTAAAAAGATCACTGGAATCAGTGGTTACATATCTGAGAGCCCGAAATTGCTAATTGCCAAAAAAAAAAAGACCTTTGGAGGAACCTTTGAAGGAACCTTTGGAGCAGGGGTCACCCAACTTCCTAAACATTGAGCCAGTTTATTGTCCTTCAGACTTTGAAGGGCCAGACTGTGGCCAGTGTGAGTAGAAAATGTCCCAAGGTCAGTTGGAGAAAATAATGCCCCATTATTAGTGAAAGGAATAATTTCCCCATTGTTGGTGTTAATGGGGGAAGTAGTACCCCATTGTTGTTGTCAGTGGAAGAAATAGTGCCTTGTATCAGTGGAAGGAATAGTACCCCAAGGGCCAGATAAAGGCAAGCAAAAGGCCACATCCAGGCCACAGTTTGGAGACCACTGCTTTGAAAGAACCTTTGGAGGAACCTATGAAGGGACCTTTAAAGGAACCTTTGGAGGAACCTATGAAGGAACCTTTGGAGGAACCTATGAAGGAACCTTTGGAAGAACCTATGAAGGAACCTTTGAAGGGGCCTATGAAGGAACCTTTGAAATAACCTTTGGAGGAACCTATGAAGGAACCTTTGGAGGAACCTATGAAGGAACCTTTGGAAGAACCTTTGAAGGGGCCTATGAAGGAACCTTTGAAAGAACCTTTGGGGGAACCTATGAAGGATCCTTTGAAGGAACTTTTGGAGGAACCTATGAAGGAATCTTTGAAAGAACCTATAAAGGAACCTTTGGAGGAACTTATGAAGGAAACTTTGGAGGAACCTATGAAGGAACCTTTGGAGGAACCTATGAAAGAACCTTTGGAGGAACCTATGAAGGAACCTTTGGAGGAACCTATGAAGGAACCTTTGGAGGAACCCATGAAAGAACCTTTGGAGGAACCTATGAAGGAACCTTTGGAGGAACCTATGAAGGAACCTTTGGAGGAACCCATGAAGGAGCCTATGAAGGAACATTTGGAGGAACCCTTGAAGAAACCATCGGTTCCACGGAACACTGGTTGAGAAAAGCTGGTCTATGTCAAATGAGTCCTGAAGGTTTTAAAATGCACCTGCAATTTAGCAATAAAGATAATACTGTAAAGGAGGAGAGTTGGAGAGACAGACGCTGTACTTGGTTCACACAATCAAGGCTTTAACATATTTTGGAATTTGTAACGTTGAAGGCCTATTCTTATACTGTATGCCTTCATTCTTGTCCATTACTGCGGTAACACGGCCTACAGAACCGATCGTGACTTGGCTGTTTCATAAAGTATCTGATCCTGTAGAGTGCCATGGGCGGCAATGCCACACATATTTGAATAAGTTTGAAAAATAAGAGAGCGCCCTTCCAAAATACTATGAAACCTTCATGATGAAGAACAAGGGAAATACCCACCTTTCATACAAGCCTTTGTACAATGTTTACTAGAACTGCAGTTATGATTAAAACAGGAGCTTGTGCAACTTTCGGAAGCACTCGTTGACCATTCTGGAGGTTACTCATTGTGTTGCAAGATTTAGAGTTGAAAGCTTGTTGCCGTTCTACCATAGAAAATAGGTGATCCCTTCACTACTTGTACATCATGATGCAACACTGCTCAACTTATGCCAGGTACACATGGGCCAAAAATTGGCCCGAAAACTGTTATTTCGGCAGGAACCGGATAACTTTCAGCTTCCGTGTTCCGACAGAAGTCAGTCATGAAAAAAGTCACGGCGGCCAATCACAAAGACAAAGGCAGTTCTCCCATATGCTTTTGCTGGAGATGAGATAACTGCCAGTTGTATACCCCCCCCCCCCAAGACGTGGCACATTTGCCATTTACGCCCTCTGTTTAGCACAGTGGTTCTCAACCTTGCTAGTGTCGTGACCCCTTGCTAAAATTTCCCAAGTTGTGGGGACCCCTAACAGTAAAATTATTTTCGTAGCGTGGGTTGTCAACACCCAAGGCAAGACAAGTAATTTGCGCCCCTAACCCACGGACATTTAGTGCTCCCTGAGTCCCTTCCACTCATATGGTATTAAAACCTCCTATGGTACATTTAAGGCTGTACCACTATTTCTTTTTGTTCTCCCTTCTTTCCCTTTTATGTCTCTTTATGCTAATTTCCTGTCCACCCCCCCCCCCCATCCCTCTTTCTAGCCATCTTTCTTATTATTTCTTTCCTTTTTTCTTTGTTCCTCCACCTCTGTTCCTCTCCATTGCATGTATTCTCTATTTTTGTTTCTTCTATTACTCTTTGGTGGGGGGAATGGGATGAGTGGCAGTGCTGGTGGGGGGAAATGGGATGTGTGGGAGTGCTGGTGGGGGAAATGGGATGAGTGGCGGTGCTGGTGGGGGAATGGGATGAGTGGCGGTGCTGGTGGGGGGGAATGGAATGAGTGGCAGTGCTGGTGGGGGGGGAATGGGATGAGTGGCAGTGCTGGTGGGGGGAATGGGGTGAGTGGCGGTGCTGGTGGGGGGAATGGGATGAGTGGCAGTGCTGGTGGGGGGAATAGGATGAGTGGCAGTGCTGGTGGGAGGAATGGGGTGAGTGGCGGTGCTGGTGGGGGGAATGGGATGAGTGGCGGTGCTAGTGGGGGGAATGGGGTGAGTGACGGTGCTGGTGGGGGGAATGGGATGAGTGGCGGTGCTGGTAGGGGGAATTTGGATGAGTGGTGGTGCTGGTGGGGGGAATGAGATGAGTGGGGGTGCTGGTGGGGGGAATGGGATGAGTGGGGGTGCTGGTGGGGGGAATGGGATGAGTGGCAGTGCTGGTGGGGGGAATGGGATGAGTGGCAGTGCTGGTGGGGGGAATGGGATGAGTGGCAGTGCTGGTGGGGGAAATGGGATGAGTGGCGGTGCTGGTGGGGGAAATGGGATGAGTGGCGGTGCTGGTGGGGGAAATGGGATGAGTGGCAGTGCTGGTGGGGGGAATTGGATGAGTGGCGGTGCTGGTGGGGGGAATGGGATGAGTGGCGGTGCTGGTGGGGGGAATGGGATGAGTGGCAGTGCTGGGGGGGAGTGCTGATCAGCCAACTTAGGCACTCTTGATCAAGGTCATCTGCTGATCTGGGAACTGTAGTGGGGACTTTAAATAGCAACTATAACCACAGGTAGTGTTACTCCGGCTTCACTGTGTCTCCGACATTGTGGTGTCTCGTAGCAGTGACACCTATGCCAAAATCAGGAGCTAGGGTCTCCTCCAGCCCCTCCCACTTCACATTTCTCACCAGTCAGCTGACCTCTAGTCTCTGCCCCTCCAGCCATGCCAATGAACTGAATGGGCAACTGCGAAGAGGGTGAGTGGCCGGCCGCGGGCTCCAGGAACGGTCACGAAAAAGACTGGGAGAGCAGCGCAGCCTTCAGGAACAACCCAGGATTCGGTGACCCCTGCCAAATCGTCATTCGACCCCCCCACCTGAGGTGGTCCCGACCCCCCAGGTTGAGAACCACTGGTTTAGCATATAGCGAGCTTATAATATTTTGGTTCTATCTTTAACATGGCTGCCCTCACGGGAAAAACAACCCACAACAAAACCGTTTCCCCTTTGAAAACGGATGAACCAAAATTCCCGTTAGGGCGTTTTGAAAAAAAAGGAGCAGGTGCTCAGATTTTGATTGTTTGTAGCATAAATGTAAAATTTTAACTTTTTTTTGGCAGTAGGGGTTTTTCGAAAACGGCAGCTCAGAAGATACAAAGAGAGCTACGGCGTTTTCTTCGGCAGCAACAAACCTTGGCTGCAAATACACAGTGATTCCTAAAACACCCCCCCCCTCCCCTCCCCCGACCCCATAATTGTTTGCCAGACCTCTGCGCTGGTAGATACTCTCTATATATCTATATTTTATATATATATATATATCTCTATTTAATTCTACTATTTGGTTGTTGTTGGTGCAAAAATACATAAAGAAGTGGCGTGTGCTCAAGTCTAACGCAGGTCGATGAACGTGGCGCATCGAGAGACCGTTAATTTGCCGCCACCCCCCCACCCCCCCCCAAAAAAAAAGCCTTCGGGGACACACTCTCGGGTGCCCCCTTTTTGCGTGGAATTTGTCTGATACAGCAGTTTGTTGAGTATAAACGTAGCATTCATATGCCAAGCACAGAATTTCAGAGTGTGAAAGCACAAAGGAATTCCAGTTCTGTTTTTTTCGGCAAGCCCCGACTTCTTTCGATTTCTTCATCCAACGTGGTCAACCACTATTGGATCCTTCTGGTTTTTTTGTGAAACTTCTGCGGGGGGTGCACTTGGTTGTGACATTAACCACCTTCAATGTGCAGGCACTTGATTTTTTTTTTTTTTTTTTTTTAGACGTCTGAAGGAAGGAAGAAGAACAGGTCATGAATTTGAAGTTTTTTTTTTTGTTTTTTCGATCTTGCCATCAGCGCCGTTAGCCCCTATGGAAGTTGCTCCGGCGTTGGAGGGCAATCGTAGAATGGAAATAAGGGGAAAAACCTCAGGAAGAGAACGTGTCAACTGGAGGAAGTAGGGTTGATAACCCTTGTTGTCTCCGCTAAGCATCGCAGGTCACTTGGCAGTGAATGAGTGGACACGCCATACCTTCTCCCAACTTCTCGAAGGTGTTCTGCTCCTTGACCGGTAGCCCCGTCACAAGGGCAAGCTGCTTTTCTAGGTTAAAGGCTATCCCATGTTAGCTGAGGAATACATGATGTTTTTTTTTTTGGAAGCCAGCAGTCCCCGGATCCTCTCCTAAATATTCCTACCGAGGGCACACGTAAGTTTTGGGGGGTTCTACCACCCCAGGCCAGGTCTTTTCCTCTGCCCCACTCAGCAGCTGCTGGAGCTGGTGTGTGGCGTCGGAAAAGACGCCGAGCTTATCCCCATGGGGCTGTCGGAGAGAGGGGTTTGTGGCGTTCCCACTGCTACCCCCAGTCCCCGGGACTCCAGGATCACAGAGAGCAGGTGCTGCTGCTGTTTTTGGAGGGCATCCACAATGAGGACGGGAAGAGTGTTGAAGGTGGAAGTGATCTGGTCCAGCTTGCTCTCCAGGCTGCCAATCTGCTTCTCCAAGTCCTCGCTGCGGTCGTTCAGCTCCGTTATGAGGTCGTACATCACACTTTGCATCTGCAGAGATTTGGGAACAAAACAACACTGGTCAGCGATTGTTCATAAAGCCTAAAGTTTTGAAGAAACATATAGTATGGCTGTTTAATATAACGGAAATACAAAAAGAGGGGTGAACCCTAGGGGTAGCCCCAGGTCGGACTTTAATGGCACAGTAAACAATGATGATATGGAGAAATATATTCTTTAATAAGACATAAACACTTACATGGTATACAAAAAGACATACAAAAATGGTAAAAATCATATACATTAAACTACATAATATGATGTTAGCTTAAGTGCATCGACGCGTTTCGCCGTCAGGCTTCTTCAGGATGCAGCCGGCGATTCCCTACACCAGGGATATGCAATTAGCGGACCTCCAGCTGTTGCAGAACTACAAGTCCCATGAGGCATAGCAAGACTCTGAAAGCCACAAGCATGACACCCAGAGTCAGAGGAATGAGGGGACCCCCCCCCCACTCCCGCCAACCTCTGGTGCTTCTACCCACTCACCGCTGCGATCGGAGAGTCGGAGAACGGATCCGCCGACCCCAAATGTTGACGGTAGAGATTTCCGGTGGACCAGATGGTCACCGGTCATCTCTATGACCGTCGGAGGCCCGCCATTCCACGAGCGCGTGCAATTTTGAAGGATGACATGTTAGGTATCTATTTACTCGGCGTAACTTCATCTTTCACATTATGCAAAAAAATTGGGCTAAGTTTACTGCTTTTTCTTTCTTTTTTTTAGCGTGAAACTGTTTTTTTCACAAAAATCACTAAGTGGAGATGCACTTGGGTTTAAATTCCATAGTTCAAAGGTCAATTAGGGTTAGGGTTGAGAGTTAGGGGTTAGGGCTAGGGTTAGGGCCAAGGTTAGGGCCAGGGTTAGGGCTAGGGTTAGGGCCAGGGTTAAGGCAAAGATTAGGGTTTCCCATTGAAGAATAAGGCTAGGACTCAGGAATTAGAACAGGGACCTCCCCAGAGTTTAAAAATCAAAAGGCGGGATCCCAGAGGTCTACGGTCACGAGGGCGTGTCTGACCCACCCCCACCAAAGTGTACCGCTCTACTGCAGAGTGCATGAGCATCATGGGAATTGTAGTTCCAAAACATCACCATCACCATTCACCATATAATGTTTTGAGTGATTTTCTAGCAAAACACTTATGATTTTTACATGAAGGAGAGGAGTGCCAAAATAGGCCTGGTATGGAATTGGTTAAAAACGGTCCGAGAAACATTCGATCAAGACACTAGAACTGATGGCTGTAGAGAAGGTTTCGTTTTGCATTTGTCTAGACCAGAAATGCTGAAGACCTCCAAGTGTTTCTTGACACCCGACCCTAATTGACAGTACAGACTGGTAGACACTTACCTTTGAGAGATCCACCAAAGTGTTGGCTTGGTCGCTCAACTTTCTTTGTTCCATCTTCACACTCCGTAACCTGCAAAAAAATTGAAAAAAAGTTTAAATTTACTTACTGTTGACTCACTACCTGTTGGAAGACCCTTCTAAGCGTCGGACACTCTTTTGCCGTGTACACAGGATCGGAATTTCCGACAACAAATGTTCGATGGGACCTTTTGGTCGGAAATTCCGACCTTGTGTAGGCTCCATCGGGCAATTTGCTGTCGGAGTTTCCGACAACAAAAATTTGAGAGCTGGTTCTCAAATTTTCCGACAACAAAATCAGTTTTTGGTAAATTGCGATTGTGTGTGGACAATTCCGACGCACAAAATTTCACACAGTGCTCTGAATCAAGTATGAGACCGGAAACGATCGGTCTGGTAAAACTAGCGCTCCTAATGGAGATGGCACATTCGTCACGTAACGGGCATCCGTAACGTACATCCGTAACGGGCTGAAAAGCACAAAGGCCGAAAAGCACGAGGCTGAAAAGCCCGAATCGTCTCTCACCAAACTTCTACTAACACGACTTCCCTTTTAATAGTGCCGTCGTACGTCTTGTACGTCACCGCGTTCTTGGCGTTTGGAAATTTCCGACAACATTTGTGCAAACCGTGTGTACGCGAGACAAGTTTGAGCCAACATCCGTCGTAAAAAAAATAATTCCACGGTTTTGTAGTCGGAATTTCCGATCGTCTGTACGCGGTATTTCAGGAAAATAATACCTTCACACGAACAAACATTCCGACAACAATTTCGACGGAATGTTGGCTCAAACTTGCATACACGCGGTCACACAAATGTTGTCGGAAATTCCGAACGTCAAGAGCGCGGTGACGTACAACGCTGCGACGAGCCGAGAAAAATGAAGTTCAATGATTCCGAGCATGCGTCAAATTGATTCGAGCATGCGTAGGATTTTTGTGCGTCGGAATTGGCTACAGATGATTGGAATTTTCTGACAAGAACTTTTGGTGTCGGAAAAATTGAGAACCAGCTCTCAAACATTTGTTGTGGGAAATTCTGACAGCAAATGTCCGATGAAGCCTACACACGGTCGGAATATCCCATCAAAAGCTCACGTCGAACATTTGTTGTCGGAAATTCCGAACGTCAAGAACGCAGTGAGGTACAACACTACGACAAGCCAAGAAAAATGAAGTTCAATGATTCCGAGCATGCGTCAAATTGATTCGAGCATGCGTAGGATTTTTGTGCGTCAGAATTGGCTACAGATGATTAGAATTTTTCCAGACAAGAACTTTTGTTGTCGGAAAAATGGAGAACCAGCTCTCAAACATTTGTTGTTGGAAATTTCCGAGAGCAAATGTTCGATGGAGCCTACACACGGTCGGAATATCCCACCAAAAGCTCACGTCGAACATTTGTTGTCGGAAATTCCGAACGTCAAGAACGCAGTGAGGTACAACACTGCGACGAGCCGAAAAAAATGAAGTTCAATGATTCCGAGCATGCGTCAAATTGATTCGAGCATGCGTAGGATTTTTGTGCGTCGGAATTGGCTACAGATGATCGGATTTTTCCGACAAGAACTTTTGGTGTCGGAAAAATTGAGAACCAGCTCTCAAACATTTGTTGTGGGAAATTCTGACAGCAAATGTCCAATGGAGCCTACATACTGTCCGAATATCCGACCAAAATCTCACGTCGAACATTTGTCGTCGGAAATTCCGACCGTGTGTACGCGGCGCTTGTTTTGAACTTTCCTCCAGCCAGTTGGAGGTCATGACGCCATGTTCTTGATCTTAGCTTCCTATTGAAAGTGCGAACCCTCCTGAACCTTCTGCCAATGTTTTCTCCTAGTTCGAAAAATGTCTGGAGGCTCCGCACTCAAGTGACCCAACATCTTCCGTGATATACTTCTGGTTCTCAGTCGAAGGATCCCAAGAAGCATCAAAAAAAGACCAACTTTCTGGAAGTGCCACCAAGCCTACCGAAAGGTACAGATGTGAAGTGTGCCTAAAGTATAGCGTGAATAATGAATGTATCTGAAGTCATTTTTCTTTTTTGTGGTGGGTGGGCGTTGACAAGGGTTTTTATTGTTGTCTTTGTTCCTGCTGGGGAGATTCACCTTATTTGGTCTGAAGGAACCATACAAAAGAAATACAGGAAAAAAGGGTCCCAAAGGGCAACCCAAGGTCAGACTTTAACCACTTCTCTACCGCTGGACGTCATATGACGTCCTGGACTTTAGGGGGGGATATCTGAATGATGGGCGCAGCTACAGGCATCATTCAGATATACCATAAGAACGATCATAGCGGCAGTTCCACCACTTGATCGTTCTTATAGGCGTCCTCCACCTCCCGCCGCCATAAGGTGCTTCTTCGGGCTCTCCTGTGCCCTCGGGGGGCCCAGGGAATGAATCGGCTGGCGCTGGATGACGAGGATAGAGATTTCCGGTGACCAGATGGTGACTGGTCAACTCTATGACTGTCGGAGGCCCGAAGGTACCTAGAAGTAAACAAAGCCGTGATCGCTGCTGTCAGCATGAGATATCGGTGAATTTTTTTACCCCGATCTCATGCTTTCCAGCCTGGAGAAGAGATGTGAGGTCTTATTGACCACAGTTCCTCCCAACAACACCAACAATGGGGCACAAGTCCTTCCAGTGACACCAATGATGGGACACAATTACTCGCACTGAAGCAAACAATGGGGCTTTATTTTTTCCCACTCGGGACCCTTTCTACTCCCAATGGGCACAGTCCAGCCCCCCAAAAGTCCGAAGGACAGTAAACTGTCCCTTTGTTTAGAAAGTTTGGAGACAATTCCTCCCACTGATACCAACAGTGGGACACAACTCCTCCAAACAATAGGGCCCCATGACACCAATGATGGAGCACATTTCCACCCACTGACACCAATTATGGGGCACAATTACTCCCACTGAAACAAAAGACATGGCATTATTTTTTCCCACCGACGTTGGGACCTTTTTCTTCTCCCAAAAGCCAAAGTTGCCCCCCCCCCCCCAAAGTCTGAAGGACAGTAAACTGGCTCTTTATTTGGAATGTTTGAAGACCCCTGCTCTAGGGGAATAGGGGAGGGAGGGGAAGAAGTCACTGCTCAGACTCATTCCTTGTTAGTATTTAAGTTTCAGCTTGAGCTACTGAACTGTATGAACAACTGGCTTCTTTCTTCAAAATGGAATAACGCCCTACAGTTTTGCAAGAGCCAACCACCCCCCCCCCCCAATTCCCTGACTATGCACCTATTTTTTTGAAAACCCAATTTATACGTACCTCAAATCCTGAGTTCTCATAGATGGTTAAACAATGTCACAAGCCCTTTTCCCTTTATTTTTACATGTCTCTGTAGTAAAAGCATGTTGTTTACAGAGGTCAATACCTCAAGCTAACATTTACGCACGAAACTGAATACATTGTAGGATAGACTGCATGTGAGGGTTTTAATCACACAATGCAAGCCCCAAAGCAGTCAGCTCTTTAGCTACACCATGGTGCTTTGGTAATCCTTAGTCGCGTATTACATTGGTATAGTTTATCGGTAAAACAGACATTGCATTGAGAGGAGTCACAGGGAAAAGGTCATTGGTGGTGAAGGATTCTACTCACTGATGAATGGCTTGCAGAAACTTCCTCTGGTGCTTGCGGACTTTGGCATGGTCAATCTTCTTTATTAGTTTGGTGTGCTTGTAAATGAGCCATGTTTCTCGCAGGACATTCGCTGCCGCGTTCTTTATCTGCAAATTGGGTATAAAATGTTAGAATTTAGGTACAGGTACAAGGCCCTCACCTGTCTTGATCACATTGCACCCATAGCATCATGTGTACTCCTCCCCCACATTCATTCCCTTCCCAATGTCATTCCACCAACTGCATTCCTCTCCCTTCACTCTTCAATTCCTCTACCGTCTCATTCCCTCCCATATTCTTACTTCACCCACTTCATTCCTCTCATTCCACTCACATCATTCACCTCAATCCTCCCACATCATTGTTTATGCTTCTTCCACACCATTCTTCTGTTTCCATCGTTCTTTTAGTTCTTCTTCATTCATTGGCTATTGACTCGATTCTTCCTGTTTACCCCATTTTTCCCTTCCTCCCCACTTCATAATTTCTTTTTATTTGATCATCATTCCTCTCACTCCTCCCACAACGTCATTCCTCTTACTCCTCCACATTGTCATTCCTCTCACTCCTCCCACAACGTCATTCCTCTCACTCCTCCACATTGTCATTCCTATTACTCCTCCCACATTGTCATTCCTCTGACTCCTCCACATTGTCATTCCTATAACTCCTCCCACATTGTCATTCCTATTACTCCTCCCACATTGTCATTCCTCTTACTCCTCCACATTGTCATTCCTATTACTTCTCCCACATTGTCATTCCTCTTACTCCTCTTGTATCATCTTTCCTCACACTTTTTTTTCACTCTTCACTCATCCTCATTCCTCTCAGTCCTTTCACTCCTTCCACATTGACAATACTCTTACTCCTCACACATCATCATTCCGCCCACAGCCTCAATCCTTTCACTCCTCCCACAGCCTCATTCCTTACGCTCTTCACACATCATCATTTCTCTCACTCCTCCCACAGCCTCATTCCCTTCACTCCTCACATGTCATCATCATCATCATTCCTCTTACTCCTCCCACAGCCTCGTTCCTTACGCTCCTCGTACATCATCATACCTCTCACACCTCCCACAGCCTCATTCCTTTCACTCCTCCTACAGCCTCATTCCTTACACTCCTCACATATTATCATTCCTCTCACTCCTAGCACAGCCTCATTCCTTACGCTCCTCACACATCATAATTTCTTCCACATTGTCATTCCTCTCAATCCTTCCACACTGTCATTCCTCTCAATCCTCCCACAACGTCATTCCTCTGACTCCTCCCACATTGTCATTCCTTGAACTCCTCCCACAATGTCATTCCTCTAACTCCTCCGACATCATAATTCCTCTCACTTTTCCCACAGTTTAATTCCTCTCACTCCTTCCTCATTATAATTCCTCTCACCCCTCCCACAATATCATTCCTCTCACTCCTCCCACAATATCATTCCTCTCACTCCTCCCACAATGTTATTCCTCTCACCCCTCCCACAATATCATTCCTCTCACCCCTCCCACAATATCATTCCTCTCACTCCTCCCACAATGTCATTCGTCTAACTCCTCCCACAGTTTAATCCCTCTCACTCATCTCACATTGTAATTCCTCTCACTACCTCCCACAATATCATTCCTCTCACTCCTCCCACAATATCACTCCTCTCACTCCTCCCACAATATCACTCCTCTCACAATATCACTCCTCTCACTCCTCCCACAATATCATTCCTCTCGCTCCTCCCACAATATCATTCCTCTCACTCCTCCCACAATATCATTCCTCTCACTCCTCCCACAATATCATTCCTCTCACTCCTCCCACAATATCATTCCTCTCACTCCTCTCACAATATCATTCCTCTCACTCCTCCCACAATATCATTCCTCTCACTCCTCCCACAATATCATTCCTCTCACTCCTCCCACAATATCATTCCTCTCACTCCTCCCACAATATCATTCCTCTCACTCCTCCCACAATATCACTCCTCTCACTCCTCCCACATTGTCATTCCTCTCACTCCTCCCACAATGTCATTCCTCTCACCCCTCCCACAATGTCATTCCTCTCACTCCTTCCACATCATAATGTTGTCATTCTTTTAAGCCCAGCCCCATCTATCTGGTGATTTAGTCGGGCACAAAAACAATAAGTTCAGTAATACGTTTTTAGCGAAGGAAGCCATTTTTTTACGTAAAAAAGTGTAACCTCCAAAAATTGGGATTTTTAAGACAATTTTAAAAAAAAAGAAAAAATACATTCTAAAAAAATTTTTTTTATTTATTTTTTACTATTTTTTTTTTACAGTGATTTTTTTGTGTTTTTTTTGGGGGGGGGGAGTGATTTGTCAGTGTTTTATTTTTATTTTTTTATTTACATTTTGTTTTAATTTTATTTTTTAAATATTTATTGCAATTTTTTTTTGTTATCAGCCCTGTTGGGGGTCTTTGGTGAGATATCAGAGGTCTTTACAGACCTCTGAAATCTCCCCTTTAAGACAGAGAAAGGGGACTAAGGACACAAATTCCCCAGTCCCTTTCTCAGCAGCCTCAGCTAAGAATGGAGAGAAGCTCCTCTTCATTCATAAACTGAAGCATCGTAAACACAGGTTACGATGCTCAATTATGTGAATGGACAGAGTTAGTGATCACTGACTCTGTCCATTCGGAAAAGGTAGGAGCAGGATTTAGCGGCTCCTACCTCAGCTCTCCAATTGAGGGGGGAGAGCGGTGCGGACAGGGGAGAGGACTGCACGGACGGGGGGGGAGAGGGAGAAGAGCGACACGGACGGGGGGAGAGAATAGCGGCACTGGCGGGGGGAGAGAAGACTGCATGGAGCACGGGGGGGGGGGGAGGAAAGACTGCATGGAGCACGGGGGGAGGAAAGACTGCACGGAGCACGGGGGGAGGAAAGACTGCATGGAGCACGGGGGAAAGGAAAGACTGCAAGGAGCACAGGGGGAGGAAAGACTGCACAGAGCACAGGGGGAGGAAAGACTGCACAGAGCACGGGAGAGGAGGAAAGACTGCACAGAGCACGGGAGAGGAGGAAAGACTGCACAGAGCACGGGAGAGGAGGAAAGACTGCACAGAGCACAGGAGGGGAGGAAAGACTGCACAGAGCACGGGGGGAGGAAAGACTACACGGAGCACAGGGGGAGGAAAGACTACACGGAGCATGGGGGAGGATAGACTGCACTGAGCATGGGGGGAGGAAAGACTGCACAGAGCATAGGGGGAGGAAAGACTGCACAGAGCACGGGGGGAGGAAAGACTGCACAGAGCACAGGGGGAGGAAAGACTGCACAGAGCACGGGAGGGGAGGAAAGACTGCACGGAGCACGAGGTAGAAGGCTTGCAACTCCCCTGCCTGGCCAGGTATCGGGCGAGGCATCGGAGCATTTCCCCCGAGTACAAGTACTCAGTAAATGCTCGGTATCGGTACCGATACCGATACCGATACTAATATCGGTATCGGGACATCCCTAGTGTAGCCCCCATCTTCCCAAGCAAAGAAGCCTGGAGCTCCAGCTGGAAAACCAAATACCTCAACGTAGGCCAAGAAGAGTTCCTTGTGTTCTCAGCATCAAAATCCAAAATGAAGTCCACCCCCCCGAAACCTGAACCTCCAAATCCTCAAAAATTGTTCAGGATGAAGGAGCACCGCCACTTTCCAAAGCTTAGGAGGGGGGGCATCTGTTAGCTTCTGTTCTCACATGGGCAACCAGCATCTAAGATTTTTAGGTGCCGTACCTGGTTTCGGGTACATCCGTGCAGATTCCTAATACACCCATCAGGCTCGAATCTTAATTTATCTAATCATATTTTTGGCCATACAGAAAGTGCACCTAGGTGCGTGCCCTCCCCTCTACAAAAGAGTTTTTGTGATACCAACTCTAACCAGCAGAGGGCATCAGGCTACCAGCTGAAAAAGGAGAATTCTATGAGGTCAGCGCTTGACTTTTTAACCGTTTAATTTACCAATAATAGTTTATTAACCTTCGGGCGCTGGTGTAAGTGCCGGTTCACACTACAGCGACTTGGGATCAGACCTCAAGTCGCCCCAAGTCGCTTGACATCAGAAATCCCATGTTAGTCAATGAGAGCTGTCTTAATGCACACTACAGAGGTCGCTCCGGCTTCAGAAAAGGTTCCTGTACCACTTCAAGGCGACTTCTAGGCAACTTGTACCCATAGATTTCAATGGGAGTCGCCTCCAAAGTCGGATCTCCATCTTAACTGAAGCAACTTTACAGGAAGAGAAAATAGTTTACTCAGGTAAACCCCCCCCCCCCCCCCCCCCAGCAGAGCTGATTATTCTGTGATTGGCCACAGCCAAAGTCACCTGTTCTGGAGGCAACATTAAGTCGCGTTGTAAGTTGCTCCAAGTCACGCTGAAGTTCCGTTGCAAATAGGGTGACCGCATTTCCAAACTGCCATTCAAGGACACACACCCCTCTCTCACGTTCCCCAAAAAAAGATGAAATTTAGTCTCGGGGGTTGATGGGGAATTTGGTGGTGGGTTATTTGTCAGGTGCAGGGCCACTTGCCACCCAAAGCCTGCCACCAGATGCAGTGGACCTTTGGACACAACACCGACAACCAAATACAGTCCGGTACAGGAAGACTGAGCCGTTTTGAAAGCACAGCGGCTAACGAGGACAAGGTTGTCACCGGCTGGGGCTGGGAGGCGGCCTATTTGTTGGCTAGTGTCAGAGCGGAGTAAGAATCTCTGCTCATAATATCCTGCACTGAACGCTATTCGGTTGCCAGTGTTGTGGCCAACCACCAAATCGTCAAAATCTCAGATTACTAAGGTTTTAAATAAACTGGAAATGACGTGGTTGCAGTTTCTCATGGGTTTGGGGGGTGCATGTGAGCTCCTCCCACCATGCAATACCCAATCGCCATCCCTGAACACTGTCATATGAGGTAGGTGGCGAGGTCATCAACCTTGTGTAAGCTCCCCCACAATCCTACATGGAGCTTACACAGAGATGGACTCCTTGGGTGTATGGGGGTGCATGTAAGCTCCTCCCAGCAAGCAATGCCCAATCTCCAGCCAGAACACTGTCATGTGAGGAAAGTAGTAGGGTCATCAACCTTGTGTATGCTCCCCCGGCCACCATTATATATGGAGCTTACACAGAGTTGGACTCCTTAGGTGTATGGGGGTGCATTTGAGCTTCTCCCAGCATGGAATGCCCAATCACGAGCCCCGAACACTGTCATGTGAGGAAGGTGGTGAGGTCATCAACCTTGTGTAAGTTCCTCCACCATCCTACATGGAGCTAACGTGGAGATTGACTCCTTGAGGAATGGAGCTTTGGGGGGAGGTGGGTATAAATGGATTGGCGGGTGTACTAGTAGGAGTCCTTTCACTTCTGCCTTGAATAAGACTCTGTAGTTTTGGCAACTCCGAAACAGCAACTCTGACTAAAATATTTAAAATCCCATGCCAGCAGGGCTGATCCTGGGCAGGTGCGTGGTGTGCAGTGCATCCAGGCGCCGCGGCGGGGGGGGGGGGTGTTTTGGCGCCAATTTTCCAGAGTGCTCCCCTCCCTCCTTCTCTACGCGTGCTTTCTTTTGAAATGTTACGGCGGCGACAGGGAGGGACTGAGCATTCACGTCAGCTTACTTGCTACTCTGGGAACAGCGGGTAGCGGCCATTGCTTCTATCTACCTACACTGCCCGATCATCAGGTGCGCTCACCTGCCTTGGGGGTTCGACAGAGAATGCAGCTAGAGCAGTGAGATTCCTGAGAGAATCCCGATGTGGAGGCCAATACATGATATGGCTTTCAGTGGCTTTTTTTTTTTTTAAATAAACCCAATATTTTGGGGGGCTCACATTTATCATTCCTCCTACTCACCCGTTTCGTTAGCTGCGTGTCCATCATGAAGTTATGGACGTGTTTTTCCGCTTTGGTGAGTTCCAGCTTTCGAGCGACGACGGCGACCACTAAGGCAGTGCAGCCGGCACCCTGAAGGGGGCGACAAACAGTTAAAAAAAGGATTACTGATTGATGTAGAAACATTGACTACTGTGAATTGCACAAGAGAAGGACAAAGAATACAACAAAAAAAACATAGAAATAAAAATATGAGCAAGTGCATGCGATAGACTAACACTAAACTAAACAAAAAAAATCCATACCAGATCCTTACCCGAGCATGCACCCTAGCAGGTCAGGAAAGGGAGGCCACACGCCCTCATACCAGGCCACATGCCCTCAACATGGGGGGTGCTTCGGAGCAGGGGGGGCGCCTTCCATGTTGATGGGGACAAGGTTCGACAACCCTGGGCGGTGGTTGTGGGGGTCTGCAGGCAGATGGCTTGTCGGAATCCCCCCCCCATGTGAAGGAGTATAGGGTACCCTGTACCCCTACCTGGTCTGGTATAGATTTTGAGGGAAAACTCTACGGCAAAAAAAAGGCGTGGGCCCCCCAAAAAAATTCATACCAGAACCTTACCCGAGCAAGCAGCTCAGCAGATAAGGAAAGGCAGGGGACGAGCGAGCGCCCCCCCCCCCCCCGCCATACTCAAAATGGCGGGGGGGGGGTTTGGGACAGGGGGGCTCCTTCAATGTTGACTGGGACAAGGGCCTCTTCCTGACAACCCTGGGCAGTGGTTGTGGGGGTCTGCAGGCAGGGGGCTTGTTAGAATCTAGAGGCCCCCCTAACAAGGGGGCCCCCAGATCCAGCCTCCCCTATGTGAATGAGTATGGGGTACTCCAAAAAAATCCATACCAAAAAAACAGACCTTTTGTTCTGGTATGGATTTTAAAGGGAAAACTCCACGACAAAAACAAAGGCGTGGGGCCTCCCCAAAAAAATTCATACCAGAACCTTAACCGAGTATGCAGCCCAGCAGGTCAGGAAAGGCAGGGGACGAGCAAGCGCCTTCCTCCTTCTGGGCTATACCAGGCCACACATACTCAAAATGGGGCGGTGCTTTGGAACAGGGGGGCTCCTTCAATGTTGATGGGGACAAGGGCCTCTTTCCGACAACCCTGGGCAGTGGTTGTGGGGGTCTGCAGGCAGGAGGCTTGTCAGAATCTAGAGGCCCCCCCCACCTCCCCTATATGAATGTGTATGGGGTACACTGTACCCCTACCCATTCACCCCCAAAAAATAATTTTGGTCTGGTATGGATTTTAAGGAAAAACCCACGCCAACAAAAAAAGGCATGTGTGTGCCCACCCCAAAAAATCCGTACCAGACCCTTACTTGAGCATGCAGGTCAGGAAAGGGAGGGAACGAGCGAGCGCCCCTCCCCCCAGGCCACACGTCCTCAACATGGGGGGTGCTTTGAAGCAGAAGGGCTCTGATGGGGGGGAGGGCTCTTTCCATGTTGATGGGGACAAGGGCCTCTTCCCGACAACCCTGGTCAGTGGTTGTGGGGGTCTGCAGGCAGGGGGCTTGTCAGAATCTAGACCCCCCCAGATCCCGCTATCCCTATGTGAATGAGTATGGGGTATTGGTAGAGTATTGGTCTGGTATGAATTTTGAGGGAAAACTCCACGCTCAAAAAAAAAAAAAAAGTGTGGGACCCCCCCAAAAAATCCATACCAGACCCTTACTCGAGCATGCAGCCCAGCATGTGAGGAAAGGGAGGGAACGAGCAAGCGCCCCTCCCCCCAGGCCACACACCCACAACATGTGGGGTGCTTTGGAGCAGGGGGGCTCTGATGGGGGGAGGGCTCCTTCCATTTTGATGGGGACAGGGGCCTTTTCCCGACAACCCTGGGTCCTCCTCCGACGCTATCTCCCGTCGATGTGCCAGCTCCGCTCTCTGCCGATTCTTATATAGCCATGGGGCGTGGCCATCCAGGTGACGTAACCGTGAGACTCCAGCCCCTTGTGACCTCACGTGACATCACAAAGGGGCAGGGTTTCCCGGGGATGTCACCGGATGGCCCAGGCAAAATCACTCATCAAATAACTGAAAAAAAAAATCTTGCCAACACGTTTTGGGGTGTGACCGCTCCTTCCTCAAGGTAGACTCATATGGAAAAATTAGTAAAATTATTTATATGAAGATTTTGGGCGTGATACAGAATCCGGAATGTATCCATCAGCAAATCTTTGCTCTCTTTCTGGATTCGGATTCTGAGTACCCTGGGCAGGGCTGTCTTAATGAGAGGGCACACCTGGGCACTGCCCGGGGGCCCCTGCACATTTCCCAAAGCAGCTGGTCCTTGAGCCCACACTTCCCTATGATGGCACTGAGAGTGATAAATACACAGAGGAGGCAGTCTGCCTCCTACCTACTTAATGTCCATTTACCTGCACTGTCATCATTGTAGGGGCCCCAGAGCATTACTTTGCCCAGGGGCCCATGATGTTATTAAGACGGCCCTGACCCCGGGGTTCTTGTATCACTAGAGCGCCCTCACCAGGGCTATGTGGCCTTAGAAATTGTATAATATCATACCGGCATTCCCAGCGTCTCTCTGAGGTCTATTCTGGGCTCCCTACACCCCGAATGTCAGGTGTCAGGAGGTGAATGTTAGAATAGGAATCCCTCCAGAGCAGATTGTTCATCACATGTTCCCTCCCGGTCTGACATTTCACCAGCCCTCCCAATTTTCAGCTTGTAAATTTCCCTGACAAGTCAGCCAGCGGGTCTCCAGAAGCTGCGGCCTGCCTGTCCCCCCCGGGGAGGAGTGGAGCCTTTCTATAATGCTTCTTCCCTGCAGCTGCCCGCACTAAATTAGCTGGCTGCAGATTCCATACGGAGAGGACAGAACTGCCAAACAGACAAGACAAATGTTCCGGATATCAGTTTTTAGAAAAGAGAAGCGATAAAAAAAATGTACTTAATTCAACCAAATTAACACCTTTTACCTTTCAATGGGAGAGGAACTAATATGCAATCCTAATCACAAAAACCTAGGGGGTGTATTTATAATTAAAAAAAAGAAAATGTAAAAAAATATTAAATTGCCCAATAAAAATTCTTATACGTTCTGTGTGAAAGGGGGCAAAAAAACAACAAAGGTTATTTCCTGCCCTGGTCGAATGTTTTCCATTGATTTCTAATGGAAAATACTGCATTTGGCCACTAGATGGAACTAAGTATCATAGGAAATTCTTATATAACTTAGCACCATCTAGAGGCCAAATGCAGTATTTTCGTGCTTTAGAAGAACTAATGTACCTAACTCAACCAAATTAACACCTTTACCTTTCAATGGGAGAGGAACTAATATGCAATCCTGTTACCCGACACATTCACAAAAACCTAGGGGGTGTATTTATAAAAAAAAAAAAACGCATTGCCCTATAAAAAATTCTTATACATTCATTCTGTGTAAAAGGGGGCAAAAAAACAAAACAAAGGTTATTTCCTGCCCTGGTCGAATGTTTTGCATTGATTTCTAATGGAAAATACCGCATTTGGCCACTAGATGGAACTAAGTAGCATAACTAATTCTTATATTACTTAGCACCATCTAGAGCAGGGGTCTCCAAACTTTCTAAACAAAGGGCCAGTTTACTGTCCTTCAGATTTTAGGGGGTGCCGGACTGCAGGGTCGTCTTAATAGCATCATGGGCCCCTGGGCAAAGTAATGCTCTGGGGCCCCTACAACGATGACAGTGCAGGTAAACAGACATCAAGTAGGTAGGAGGCAGACTGCCTCCCCTGTGTATCTATCACTCCCAGTGCCATCATGGGGCCCCCAATTTCGGGGCAGCGCGGGCTCAAGGACCAGCTGCTTTGGGGAAAGTGCAGGGGCCCCCCATGCAGTTGGGACCCCTGGGCAGTGCCCAGGTGTGCGCCCTCTCATTAAGACAGCCCTGCCAGACTGTGGCCAGCGGGAATAGAATTTATTTTCTGGCATCAGTGGGAGTAAACAGTGCCCCATCTTTGGTATTAGGGGGGGGACTAATGCACCATTGTTGGTGTCTGTGGGAGAATTAGGACCCCATTGTTGATATCAGTGGCAAAAATGATGCCCCATTTTTGGTGTTAGAGGACAGAATGGTGTCTCATATTAGTGGGATGAATAGTGCCCCAAGGGCCGGATAAAGGCAACCGAAGGGCCGCATCTGGACCCCCTGATCTAGAGGCCAAATGCAGTATTTTCTTGCTTTAGAATTATAAGTATAATAGTATAAAAGCACCATCTGGAGGCCAAATGCAGTATTTTCTCACATTAGAAGGACTAATATGCATTCCTGATACCCGACACACTCACAAACCTAGGGCGCAGCCCAGTGAAAGTGCACATGCATTAGTTCTGTGTGAATGGGGACAAAAAAAAACAAATGTTATTAGGTTATTTCTTGCCCTGGTCGAATGTTTTCCATTGATTTCTAATGGAAAATACCACATTTGGACACTAGATGGACCAAAGTATCATAAGAAATTTTTAAAATACTTAGCACCATCTAGAGGCCAAATGCAGTATTTTCTCACTATAGAAGGACTACTATGCATTCCTGTTACCCGACACATTCACAAACCTAGGGGGTACTTAACCACTTAACGACCGCCGCATGCATACGTCCACAGAATGGCACGTACAGGCAAATGGGCGTACATGTACGTCCTTGCCTTCCCGCGGGTCGAGGGTTCCGATCGGGACCCCCTCCGCTACATGCGGTGGTCGGTAAGCTTCTGGGAGCGATCCGGGATGAGGGGACGGCTGTTCGTTTCTGTCCGCCCCCCTCGCGATCGCTCCGAGCGAAATTTAGTTTATTCGATTTTTCTTATAACAAAAAGTAGAAAAATATCATTTTTTTTCCCAAATTTTCTGTCTTTTTCCGTTTTTATATTGCAAAAAATAAAAAATCGCAGAGGCAATCAAATACCATCAAAAGAAATGTCTATTTGTGGGAAGAAAAGGACGCAGATTTCGTTTGGGAGTCGTGCCGCACGACCGCGCAATTGTCTGTTAAAGCGAGGCAGTGTCGAATTGTAAAAACACCTTTGGGCATTTAGCAGCATATTGGTCCGGGGCTTAAGTGGTTTTAAAAAAAAAAAAAAATCACATATACAAATAAAATCACATGTAGATTTGTCCTGTGTCGAAAGGGGCAACAAAAACCCCCCAAATGTTATTAGGTTATTTCCTGTGCTGGTCGAATGTTTTCCATCAATTTATAATGAGAAATGCCATATTTGTCCACTAGATGGAACTAAGTATCATTGAAAACTCTTATGAGACTTGGCACCATCTAGAGGCCAAATGCAGTATCTTCTCGCTTTAGAAGGACTACTATGCATTCTTGTTGACCGACATACACACAAGCCTAGGGGGTACTTTAAAAAAAAATCACATATCCCAGTAACAGTGCAATGGGGGCAAAAAAATAAAAATGTTATTAGGTTATTTCCAACCCTGGTTGAATGTTTTCCATTGATTTATATTGGGAAATGCCATATTTGGCCACTAGATGAGCCAGGAAAGCCCAGACAGGTGAGACGGTCTGAGGGACCAATGACAAGAGCCGTGCTATGGAGAGCCAGGTGGCTTGGTATTTTCATTATCTGTTTTGTTGGTTAAAATCCCAGAGGGGGGGAAATGTTTTGCAGACTTTACGTTTGTCTGATAACATCATTTGTATTATAGTATCATTTATATTATCTTAGGTATCGTAGTATCATTTCTATCATAGTATCATTAGTATCCCAGTATTATTTATATCGCAATATATTTATCATAGTATTATTTCTATCATAGCATCGTAGTATCATTTCTATCATAGTATTATTTATATATCGTAGTATCATTTCTATCATAGTATTATTTATATATCGTAGTATCATTGGTATTGTAGAATCATATATATCATAGTATCATAGTATCATTAGTATCTCAGTATTATTTGTATAATAGTATCATATATATCATAGTATTATTTATATCGTAGTATCATTGGTATTGTAGAATCATATCTATCATAGTATCATTAGTATCTCAGTATTATTTGTATCGTAGTATTATTGGTATGGTAGTAATATTTCTATCATAGTATCAATAGTATCCCAGTATTATTTGTATAATAATATATTTATCATAGTATAATTTCTATCATAACATCATAGCATTATTTCTATTGTAGTATCATAGGTACCGTGTTTCCCCGAAAATAAGACGTACTCCGAAAATAAGCCGTAGCGGGATTTCGACACAAGATCGAAATATAAGACACCCCTCCGAAAATAAGACGTAGCGATGTAGTGTCGAATCTCCGATAATAAGACGTGGCGAATCTCCGATAATAAGACGTAGTGTCGTATGCGTAACGGCGCGGCGCGGAGCGGGAAACAACACGTGATAGGCGTACAGTACTGTACTGGAACTGAAGTGAGGAGAAGAACGCTGTGTAAAGCTGTAAAGCTTCTCCCAGCACTGACCGGCAAACCCCTCTCTCACCCCACACAAACACCAGGGGATAGGGGGAAAAGCTGCTACTGAGCCCAAAGAGATCACCCCAGCTCCACTTTGCTCCACATCAGCTTTGTTGGCCTATCTTTCTCTACAGCCAGACAAGATGAGTGCAAAGAGAAGAAGTTGGATATCCGAATGGTCCAAAAATGGCGTGCAGAATACGATAATCTCAGTCTACAGGTGGACAGAGGAAATGCTAAGAAGCGCAAGTGTGGTTCAGGTAGGCAACCTTTATTTTCTGTAATAAAAATAAGACACCCCCCGAAAATAAGCCATAGTGTAATTTCTTGAGGAAAAAAAAATATAAGACGGTGTCTTATTTTCGGGGAAACACGGTATCTAAATATATTTTTTTTATCATAGTATCATATCTATCATAGTATTATTTATATCGTAGTATCATTAGTATTGTAGAATCATATCTATCATAGTATTATTGGTATCGTAATATCATTAGTATCTCAGTATTATTTGTATTATTTCTATCATAGGTATCATTGGTATTGTAGCACCATATCTACCATAGTATCAATAGTATCTCAGTATTATTTGTATCATAATATATTTATCATAGTATAATTTCTATCATAACATCATAGTATCATTTCTATTGTAGTATCATAGGTATCTGAATATTTTTTTATTTTTTTATCATAGTATCATATCCATCATTGGTATCATAGTACTATTTCTATCATAGTATCTCTAGTATCATTGGTATTTTAGTATCATATCTATCATAGTATTATTGGTATAGTATCATTTGTATCTTAGTTTTATTTGTATTTTAGTATCATAGTATCATTGGTATTGTAGTATTATTTCTATCGTAGTATCATAGGTATCGAAATATCATTAGTATCTAAGTATTATTTTTGTTGTAGTATCATATCTATCATAGTATCATTGGTATCAAATTATCATTAGTATCTCAGTATTATTTGTATCGTACTATCTATAATTTCTAGCATAGTTTCATTGGTATCGTAGTATTAGTTCTATCATAGTATTATTTCTATCGTAGTATCATTGTTATCGTAGTATTATTTCTATCGTAGTATCATTGGTATCCCAGTATTATTTATATCGCAATATATTTATCATAGTATTATTTCTATCATAGCATCGTAGTATCATTTCTATCATAGTATTATTTATATATCGTAGTATCATTTCTATCATAGTATTATTTATATATCGTAGTATCATTGGTATTGTAGAATCATATATATCATAGTATCATAGTATCATTAGTATCTCAGTATTATTTGTATAATAGTATCATATCTATCATAGTATTATTTATATCGTAGTATCATTGGTATTGTAGAATCATATCTATCATAGTATCATTAGTATCTCAGTATTATTTGTATCGTAGTATTATTGGTATGGTAGTAATATTTCTATCATAGTATCAATAGTATCCCAGTATTATTTGTATAATAATATATTTATCATAGTATAATTTCTATCATAACATCATAGCATTATTTCTATTGTAGTATCATAGGTACCGTGTTTCCCCGAAAATAAGACGTACTCCGAAAATAAGCCGTAGCGGGATTTCGACACAAGATCTAATAAAATATAAGACACCCCTCCGAAAATAAGACGTAGCGATGTAGTGTCGAATCTCCGATAATAAGACGTAGTGTCGTATGCGTAACGGCGCGGCGCGGAGCGGGAAACAACACGTGATAGGCGTACAGTACTGTACTGGAACTGAAGTGAGGAGAAGAACGCTGTGTAAAGCTGTAAAGCTTCTCCCAGCACTGACCGGCAAACCCCTCTCTCACCCCACACAAACACCAGGGGATACGGGGAAAAGCTGCTACTGAGCCCAAAGAGATCACCCCAGCTCCACTTTGCTCCACATCAGCTTTGCTGGCCTATCTTTCTCTACAGCCAGACAAGATGAGTGCAAAGAGAAGAAGTTGGATATCCGAATGGTCCAAAAATGGCGTGCAGAATACGATAATCTCAGTCTACAGGTGGACAGAGGAAATGCTAAGAAGCGCAAGTGTGGTTCAGGTAGGCAACCTTTATTTTCTGTAATAAAAATAAGACACCCCCCGAAAATAAGCCATAGTGTAATTTCTTGAGGAAAAAAAAATATAAGACGGTGTCTTATTTTCGGGGAAACACGGTATCTAAATATATTTTTTTTATCATAGTATCATATCTATCATAGTATTATTTATATCGTAGTATCATTAGTATTGTAGAATCATATCTATCATAGTATTATTGGTATCGTAATATCATTAGTATCTCAGTATTATTTGTATTGTAGTATTATTTCTATCATAGGTATCATTGGTATTGTAGCACCATATCTACCATAGTATCAATAGTATCTCAGTATTATTTGTATCATAATATATTTATCATAGTATAATTTTTATCATAACATCATAGTATTATTTCTATTGTAGTATCATAGGTATCTGAATATTTTTTTATTTTTTTATCATAGTATCATATCCATCATTGGTATCATAGTACTATTTCTATCATAGTATCTCTAGTATCATTGGTATTTTAGTATCATATCTATCATAGTATTATTGGTATAGTATCATTTGTATCTTAGTTTTATTTGTATTTTAGTATCATAGTATCATTGGTATTGTAGTATTATTTCTATCGTAGTATCATAGGTATCGAAATATCATTAGTATCTAAGTATTATTTTTGTTGTAGTATCATATCTATCATAGTATCATTGGTATCAAATTATCATTAGTATCTCAGTATTATTTGTATCGTACTATCTATAATTTCTAGCATAGTTTCATTGGTATCGTAGTATTAGTTCTATCATAGTATTATTTCTATCGTAGTATCATTGTTATCGTAGTATTATTTCTATCGTAGTATCATTGGTATCGTAGTATTATTTCTATCGTAGTATCATAGGTATCAAAGTATCATTAGTATCTAAGTATTATTTGTATAATTTCTATCATGGTTTAATTGGTATTGTAGTAATATTCCTATCGTAGTATCATAGGTATCAAAGTATCATTAGTATTATTTTTATTGCAGTATCATATCTATCTTAGAAATAGTACTAAAATACCAATGATACTATGATAGTACGATACAAATAATATTGAGATACTAATGACACTTCGATATCAATGATACTATGATATTATTGGTATCGTAGTATCATTTGTATCATAGAATCCTTAGTATCTCAGTATTATTTGTATGGTAGTATCAATGGTATCATAGTAGTGTCATAAGTATCAAAATATCTTAGTATATGAGTATTATTTTTATTGTAGTATCATATCTATCATAGTATCTCTAGTATCATTGGTATCGTAGTATCAGATCTATCATAGTATTATTGGTATTGCAGTACTATTTATATCACAGTATCATTGATATTGTAGTAGTATTATTGGTATCACAGTATCATTGATATTGTAGTATTATTGGTATCACAGTATCATTGATATTGTAGTATTATTGGTATCATAGTATCTCTAGTATTATTGGTATTGTGGTACTTTTTCTATCATAGTTTTATTAGTATTGTGGTACTTTTTCGATCATAGTACCATTGGTATTGTAGTATTATTTGTATCATATCTGTCATAGTATCATACTATCATCGGTATTGTAGTATTATTGGTATCATAGTATCTCTAGTATCACAGTATGATTGGTATTGTAGTATCACAGTATGATTGGTATTGTAGTATCTCTGGTATCACAGTATGATTGGTATTGTAGTATCTCTAGTGTCACAGTATGATTGGTATTGTAGTATCTCTGTTATCACAGTATGATTGGTATTGTAGTATCTCTGGTATCACAGTATGATTGGTATTGTAGTATCGTAGTATCTCTAGTATGATTGGTATTGTAGTATCTTTGGTATCACAGTATGATTGGTATTGTAGTATCTTTGGTATCACAGTATGATTGGTATTGTAGTATCTCTGGTATGACAGTATGATTGGTATTGTAGTATCTCTGGTATCACAGTATGATTGGTATTGTAGTATCTCTGGTATCACAGTATTATTGGTATTGTAGTATCTTTGGTAACACAGTATGATTGGTATTGTAGTATCTCTAGTATCACAGTATGATTGGTATTTTAGTATCTCTAGTATCTCTGGTATCACAGTATGATTGGTATTGTAGTATCACAGTATGATTGGTATTGTAGTATCTCTGGTATCACAGTATGATTGGTATTGTAGTATCTCTGTTATCACAGTATGATTGGTATTGTAGTATCTCTGGTATCACAGTATGATTGGTATTGTAGTATCGTAGTATCTCTGTTATCACAGTATGATTGGTATTGTAGTATCTCTGGTATCACAGTATGATTGGTATTGTAGTATCTCTAGTGTCACAGTATGCTTGGTATTGTAGTATCTCTGTTATCACAGTATGATTGGTATTGTAGTATCTCTGGTATCACAGTATGATTGGTATTGTAGTATCGTAGTATCTCTGGTATCACAGTATGATTGGTATTGTAGTATCGTAGTATCTCTGGTATCACAGTATGATTGGTATTGTAGTATCTTTGGTATCACAGTATGATTGGTATTGTAGTATCTTTGGTATCACAGTATGTATCTCTAGTGTCACAGTAGTATCTCTAGTATCTCTAGTATCTCTAGTGTCACAGTATGATTGGTATTGTAGTATCTCTGGTATCACAGTATGATTGGTATTGTAGTATCTCTGGTATCACAGTATGATTGGTATTATAGTATCTCTAGTGTCACAGTATGATTGGTATTGTAGTATCTCTAGTATCACAGTATGATTGGTATTGTAGTATCTCTGGTATCACAGTATGATTGGTATTGTAGTATCGTAGTATCTCTGGTATCACAGTATGATTGGTATTGTAGTATCTTTGGTATCACAGTATGATTGGTATTGTAGTATCTTTGGTATCACAGTATGTATCTCTAGTGTCACAGTAGTATCTCTAGTATCTCTAGTATCTCTAGTGTCACAGTATGATTGGTATTGTAGTATCTCTGGTATCACAGTATGATTGGTATTGTAGTATCTCTGGTATCACAGTATGATTGGTATTATAGTATCTCTAGTGTCACAGTATGATTGGTATTGTAGTATCTCTAGTATCACAGTATGATTGGTATTGTAGTATCTCTGGTATCACAGTATGATTGGTATTGTAGTATCTCTAGTATCACAGTATGATTGGTATTGTAGTATCTCTGGTATCACAGTATGATTGGTATTGTAGTATCGTAGTATCTCTGGTATCACAGTATGATTGGTATTGTAGTATCTCTGGTATCACAGTATGATTGGTATTGTAGTATCATAGTATCTCTAGTATCACAGTATGATTGGTATTGTAGTATCGTAGTATCTCTAGTATGATTGGTATGCTCCCCCTGTGTTGCGGTTTCCTCGGGGAAAGCCCCAGTCCCCTCACACACACACACTGTCAGGTTAATTGGCATCTGGATGAGCCGGTCGCGGTCTGATTCCCGTGCATGGAGGAGGGGGGGGCTGAGAATTCTACATGAACTCTCTCAGGACAGCCACTCTCCAAATCCACACCGACGTCACCGACCGTCAGCTACACCGAGCCTATCACAAAGAGAACCCGTCCCTCCATGTGAAGGATGGGGTGGCGGCTACGTGTTTGGTATTAGTACTGACGGATCTGTCATCAGAGAGACGTATACATGATGCCCACTAATGTGTCTGAGTAACCCTTCCAGGTACAGAAATCTCAGGATTCCCCCCCCCCCCCAACAATGCCGTCATCTTCTCTTCCCTCCAGAAGGGCGGCGACATCTTCATTCAGGCATCATCCAGGGTCATCAACTACTGAGTTACACATCTGGGTCAAAGGTTTGGTTTGGGAGATGATAAACGTTCCGACACCTCCAACTCTGGATGTATGCAATGGCAAGGGGGTGCTGGGGTGTGAGGGAGGTTCTGCTGATGCTGGCTGCTGGGGCATCTATTGTTGCTGGTGGGGGATCTTTTGTTACTGGAGGGTCAATTGTTGCTGGAAGAGATCTATGGTTTAGATATGGTTTAGATCTATGGTTTAGATTGGTATTGTAGTATCGTAGTATCTCTAGTATGATGCAGGCCGGGGGGGGTCTCTATATTCTCTAGAAGGGGAACCAAGGGTCGGTGCTCAGAGGTGGGTAGAGGGTGGAACCAAGGTCGGTGCTCGGAGGTGGGTATCTGCACCCTGTACATAGCACACGCCTGGAATCTGCACCCTGTACATAGCACACGCCTGGAATCTGCACCCTGTACATAGCACACGCCTGGAATCTGCACCCTGTACATAGCACACTCCTGGAATCTGCACCCTGTACATAGCACATGCCTGGATTCTGCACCCTGTACATAGCACACGCCTGGAATCTGCACCCTGTACATAGCACACTCCTGGAATCTGCACCCTGTACATAGCACATGCCTGGATTCTGCACCCTGTACATAGCACACACCTGGAATCTGCACCCTGTACATAGCACACGTCTGTAATCTGCACCCTGTACATAGCACACGCCTGGAATCTGCACCCTGTACATAGCCCACTCCTGGAATCTGCACCCTGTACATAGCACATGCCTGGATTCTGCACCCTGTACATAGCACACGCCTGGATTCTGCACCCTGTACATAGCACACGTCTGTAATCTGCACCCTGTACATAGCACACGTCTGGAATCTGCACCCTGTAGATCTGCCTATGTGCTTGATAAGATTAAGTTGTTTCAGTAGAGAAATGCTACTTACATTGGTGGTCAGTGGAAGAAGAGACACTTTACATTGAAAGTCAGTGGAAGAAGAGCCTCCTTACATTGGTGGTCAGTGGAGAAGAGCCTCCTTACATTGGTGGTCAGTGGAGAAGAGCCTCCTTACATTGGTGGTCAGTGGAAAAGAGCCTCCTTACATTGGTGGTCAGTGGAAGAAGAGCCACCTTACATTGTTGGTCAGTAGTGAAGAGCCACCTTAAATTTTCATACATGACCCACCACCACTGGTCCCTGCTGTAGGTCATTGAATGGAACTGCTGCTTGAGGATCACATCCCCCCCGCCAACCAATCAATAGCTCCCACTTAATGTCATGGGTCATGAATAATCAGGGGTCATGAATAATGTTGTAGGTAGGTGCTTAGGTCTTCAGTAGACTCTGCCTGACCCAAGATGGCTACCAAAGTCACACGAGCCTCTGCATCCAATTGGATAGCGGTCCCAGGAAACCATAAATGAAGTAGGTTCCTCTTGACTTTCTCTCCAACGCCACTGTGGTTGAGCGCCACCTGCAGTGGAGAAAATAGATTGCACCTGTCTACAGTGTTCTTAGCTTGAGGTCTCGTGTTGCGGTTCAAGTGCTCCACTACGAGGGGAGAACTTCGTTCTGCCGGAGAATGTAAAAACAAAAGCGGACAGCGAGGCCTGAAAACGGACATCACAGAGGAGCCTTGCCTTCCCTCAGTTTGTGACGGCACAAAGCGAAGAGCTCATCTATTCACCAACCGTATTATCCGAGTCTGAAGACCAGCTGGTCGGGTCCATGAAACCCCCAACCGTGGGAAGCGAGCCGCTAACAACCTTCCTTTGTCCAAATCCGATGACCTAACTGAGCCAACGGACGTGAAATCACACCCCCTCTCTGCGGTGTACAGTTTGGATACGGTTTTGGCACAGAGAAGCTCTGATGGTGGCCTTGGTGGTCTCAGAATTCGAGTTCCCCATACAGGAGATTCATCGTTACCAGCGAGCAGGGCAGCCATCAGAAATGTTTAGGCCCCTTACACAGCTTTAGGCTTGGGGCCCACCTGAGCCTGACCACCAACATTTCCCAGGGCTTGCCCATGGGGCATACCACCGAATTCACATGCCAGCCACCTCACCTGTACGCACCCAGACCCTCCCTCTCAACCCTGTATATATGTCAGCCCCACGCCCAATCCTGTACGTATGCCTGCCCCCCCTCACAACTGTATATATGTCAGCCCCCCCCCCCCACACACCTGTATATATGTCAGTCCCCCCCAACCCACGCACACACACACACCTGTATATATGCCAGCCCCCCTCACACCTGTATATATGACACCCCCCTCACACATGTATATATGTCAGCTCCCCACACCTGTATATATGTCAGCCCCCCACCCAATCCTGTATGTATGCCAAACCCCTCACACCTGTATATATGTCAGCCCCCCCCCCACACACCTGTATATATGTCAGTCCCCCCCAACCCACGCACACACACACACACACCTGTATATATGCCAGCCCCCCTCACACCTGTATATATGACAGCCCCCTCACACCTGTATATATGTCAGCCCCCTCACACATGTATATATGTCAGCTCCCCACCCAATCCTGTATGTATGCCAAACCCCTCACACCTGTATATATGTCAGCTCCACACACACACACCTGTAAATATGTCAGTCCCCCCCAACCCACGCACACCCACACCTGTTTATATGCCAGCCCCCCTCACACCTGTATATATGTCAGTCCCCCCTCCCCACCCACACCTGTGTATATGTCAGCCCCCTCACACCTGTATATATGTCGGCCCCCCACCTGTGTATATGCCAGCCCCCTCACACCTGTATATATGTCAGCCCCCCCCCCCCACACACACACACCTGTATATATGTCAGCCCCCCACACCTGTATAAATGTCAGCCCCACCCCCTCACACCTGTATATATGTCAGCCCCACCCCCTAACACCTGAATATATGTCAGCCCCCCACCTGTGTATATGCCAGTCCCCCTCACACCTGTATATATGTCAGCCCCACCCCCCTCACACCTGTATATATGTCAGCCCCACCCCCTAACACCTGTATATATGCCAGCCCCCCTCACACCTGTATATATGTCAGCCGCACCCCCTAACACCTGTATATATGCCAGCCCCCCACCTGTGTATATGCCAGCCCCCCTCACATGTGTATATATGTCATATATGTCAGCCCCACCCCCTCACACCTGTATATATGTCAGCCCCACCCCCTAACACCTGTATATATGCCAGCCCCCCTCAGACCTGTATATATGTCAGCCCCACCCCCTCACACCTGTATATATGTCGGCCCCCCACCTGTGTATATGTCAGCCCCCCTCACACCTGTATATATGTCAGCCCCTTACATACACAAATCTGTAAACACACACAAGCCTCTGGTCCCTCCCTGTACACAAACAGCCCCCCTCTTCCCCCCCCCCCTTTCCTTCACAGTCCCTACCTGTAAAGGAAATCTTCCTCCCTTGTCCCAGCTCATTTTCACAAAGCAGACATGTTGCTGACACAGAGGAGCACATTCCAGGCGGCTCCAATGAGGGGTGCACAAACACATAGTAGCCAGAGGTGGCAGTAAAAAGCCCCCAGATGCTGATCATAGAGATTTCTGGTCAGCCGGAGTCTCTATGGGCGTGGTGGGGCCCTCTGCCCCGCCCACATATGAAAACGGTGATGATTTTTACACGTAAGAGAGAAATGTCAGAAAAGGCCCGGGTAGGGAAGTGGTTAAAGTGGACCTGTCAGTAACCTTACAAGTGCCCATGAATAACTTCCCGGCAGGCCACCATAGGAAGCAACAGTATTTATTTATTTTCCCAGAAAAGCTCCACTTTTTATAATTAAAAAGCCAAAAAAATTGCTTCAGCTCCTCGTACACCGCGGCACTAATCCACAGCATGGAGGGGCGAATCGCTCCCTAATTAGCGCAAATAATGTCACAGGGACGGCGGGCACTCTCCCAGCAGGCAAGAACGGATGGGACCCGGCAGGAGCAGCTGGAGGCCTTCTTCGGCGGATCCCGAGGACCAGGCCTGGAAGCCTCCAAGATGGCGCCGACACCTAAGGCTGCTAAGACGTCTAAGGCAGCACATAAGGCCGCGCTCCAGCAGCAGCAGATGACAGACTCCCAGATCCCCTCTCCGGAGTTGGTGAGTGATACTGCTCCCCCTCCCTCCCCGGGATCCTCACCTCCAATGGACAGGGCCCTGACATGGCAGATGTATTGAGTGATGGGGACCTGAAGCGCCATATTTGGTCTCTCCCCACACGTGCTGACCTAGAAAGATTTACTGCTCGGGAGGAGAAGGCCTTTACTGCAGACAATCACCTGGGGGCCAGGATGGAGTCTGTGGAACAGAGGCTGGGCGAGGCCTTGCCAGCAATCTCTATGCTACAGGACAGGTGCAGTACCCAGGACCAAAAAATTGATGCATTACTTTGCCAGCTTGATGATTTTGAGAATCGCAGCAGGAGGGCTAATATTCGCATACGCGGCCTGCCAGAGGCGACTGCCCCTAAAGATATTGTCCCTACGCTGGAGGATATATTCCGGGAGATTTTGGGTCTGCCCGCAACAGCAACCATTGAGATCGACCGTGCCCACAGGGCCCTTAGACTAAGGTGACCAGATTTTAAAAATGAAATCCAGGGACATATTTTTTCTTTACTAGTAATGGCAACAATCAGCGACTCTCTGCCTGTCGCCGCCCGCCTCACAAGTCTCACTCTTCGGGCCCCGGCTACTACTGGATGGGGAGCGGAGGAAGATCACTCCAACAGGGAAGGCAAGGAGATAGGCAGGTGGCTGGCCAGGATTTGAGCCAAGGCAGAAGAACATGCGAGCGGAGCTGAATGGGCATGCGCCCGAAACTGAAGAAACATTCCCTTCGCTCCGACCAGCACATGGTCATCAGAAAGGGGCACAGATAATGGAAAAAATACACCCCCCTATGCTAGTAGGCACGGCGGAGCGGGGGGTGTAATTCTATTTTATTTTAATTCTACACTGATTGTCTTTGAAATTGCCCCTGCCCCCTATTAAATCCAATCTGGGGACAAAACCAGGGACAGACTTGGTCCGGGGACAGTGTCCTCAATCAGGGGACTGTCCCCTGAAACTGGGGACGTCTGGTCACCCTACCTTAGACCCCCCTCTCAGGATGTAGACAATCCCAGAGACATAATATGCAAGCTCCACAAGTATACCCTGAAAGACAGAATTATGCAAAAGATGCGAGGGAGACAATACTTTGACTTTGATGGGGCCAAACTTTCCTTCTACCAGGATATCTCGCGGCGAACACTCATGCAGCGCAGAGCCCGCTGCTTGAAGCTATACAAAAAGCGGGACTGACCTACCGCTGGGGGTTCCCTTTTTACCTCCAAGCAACCAAGGATGGCCGGCAGGCCACGCTGCGCAATAAAGATGACCTCCCGCATTTTTTGGATACCCTGGGATTGGAGCCGGTGGACTTCCCTGACTGGAGGGGACTATCTGAACACCCCCACTTGCAACTTCCTCAACCATGGATGTCGGTCAGCCGCAGGAGTCGCAGGCGTGACCGTAGACGCCCCTCTGCCAACTCCCCCCGGAGCCCGGACTCCCCAGGGCACTGAGGAGACTGATAACACTCTTCCCTTGTTGCTGCTCCCCAGCGGCTGTTTGCACTCCCCCCTTGCCCTCACCTATTGCTGCCTGTGCAGCCCCTTCTATGCCCGGACTTTGTGGGGTTGTTTTTGTTATGGGGGGGAGGGTATAGCCATAGTTGCGCAATGCTCCTTTGTATGATCTGCTGTAGGGACTGGGGCCTCTGTTGATGCTGCTGGCCGGTTTTGGACTTCATATCCTCGGCCCTGATAGTTGAACTTTAGCTGTGGTCTGGTCCCTATCCAGACCTGTCCCACCGGAAGGTTCCCCTGCATCCCAGTTTGAGTGTGTCTACTTTACTAGTTTAATTCTTACTCATTGTTTTATATATATATTTTTTTATATTTTTGTATATTTTTTTATTTTTTATTTTTGAAACCCGCTGAGCTGCATCCCTCTCCTAACTGAATGCTCTATGTTAACTAGGCGGTGGTGTGCGGGGACTGACCCTCGCGTCCTGCCCTCTCTTGTTGGTCCACATTCCCCCCATAGGCCGTACCTTACTAGGTACACTTTCCTTTTAGGAAATGGGAATGAGTCTCGGGAACCCCTCCCTTAGAGGGTTGACCCCGGGGTCCATCCCCTTTGTGTTTCGGTGGGGGGTTTGCACCCCCCTGCTATCGTATGTCTTGTGTATTTGTTTCTCTGATATTCACTGTTTCTCTTTTTCCTCCTTCTATTTTTTCCTTCTTGCTTGCTTTTTTCTCACAGGAACGACCTCCGGCTCCGCCCCCCGCGCTACGGCCACCCCGGGGATGGGACACCTTCCCACGAACAGATCTTCTGATGGCGTCACTTAAGGTACTTTCTTATAATGTCCGAGGTCTTTGCTCCCCGTGTAAACGTAGTAAATTGTGGTGGGAACTGAAGAGGTCTGGAGCGCAGGTGGTCCTTCTGCAGGAAACGCATTTTACCCCCCGATCTCTACCCAAACTCCCAACTCATTTGTATAACCAATGGTTTTTGAGTAACTCCCCGGATACCAAGTCAAAAGGCACGGCTATTGCCATACACAAATCTTGCCCCTTCCAGGTTACTGAGAGCAAAATAGACCCCTTGGGACGGTTTGTTTTTCTAAAGGGTTCGGTTATGGGTCAGAGGCTCACTGTGGCCACGATTTACGCCCCTAATTCGGGTCAACTTTCATTTCTTGACAGCACCCTAGATGCCCTGGCAGACTTTAGGGAGGGTGTTTTAGTCCTGGGAGGCGACTTTAATGTTAGTCCTGACCCACAGCTTGACACTTCCCGCAACCGACCCTCCCATTTGCACGCTTTCCTTAGACACTTTCGTCGGTCCCTTCAGAACCACCGTTTGTTCGATAGTTGGCGTGTACTGCACCCCTCTGACAGAGACTACAGTTACTACTCGAAGGTCCACAACGTCTATACTCGTATAGACCTCATCTGTGTAGACCACCTAGCCCTGGAGGTATTGCAGGATTCGTCTATCGGGAACCTTACTATATCAGACCATGCCCCGGTGTCAACCACGTTGGCTTTGCAACCAGACACCATTCGGGCTTGGTCGTGGCGGCTAAACGAGTCCTTACTGGACGATAAAGTGGCTGTCTCGAAGGTGGCGGATGTCTTGTCTCACTACTTTCGAGAAAACACTACAGAGGGAGTGAGTAAGGGAATGGTTTGGGAGGGACCCAAGGCGGTAGTGAGGGGTGAACTGATCTCCCAGGGATCTAGACTAAAAAAGGCCCGGCAGGCGGACTTCAACAGGGTGCTACAGGCCCTTCAAAAGGCTGAACTCAGACATAAACATACCGGTGACCCGGAGGCTTTGAGGGAGCTGACCGACATGAGAGAATTATTTTTACGTTTGCTAGATCGCCAGGCGCGTAGACAACTGCGCTACATGTCACATAAATACTATGAGCACGGCAACAAATGTGGCCGTATGCTCGCCAGGGCACTCAGGAAGAAGCGTGCGCAAACGCTGGTACATAAGCTATGCCTACCCTCTGGGTTACTGGCGGTCAGGTCCTCCCAAATAGCCTCTGGGTTCCGTAATTATTATGCTGCCCTGTATGACTTGGGTTCGACGCGCCCCCCCGGGGTTAGTGATGCGAGACTCACTGACATTCAAGACTACTTGAAGGCTTCTGGCCTGCCCTCGCTGACGGACGAACAGGCCACCCAACTAGAATCCCCTATTACCCCCGCTGAAATAGAGGCGACGGTGAAGTCTCTGCCCAATGGCAAGAGCCCTGGCTGGCCCTGACGGATTCACTAAAGCCTACTATAGACAATTCCTGACTCTGCTGTCTGGGTCGATGTGTGACTACTTCAACTCCATAGCAGAAGGATATGTCATCCCTAGTGAGGCGTTGCTAGCCCATATTTCAGTCATCCCCAAGGACGGGAAAGACCTGACTCAGCCCCAAAGTTACAGGCCCATATCCCTCCTGAATGTTGACGTAAAAATCTTAGCAAAGATTCTCGCCACTAGACTGAAACATCTGATCCCGCTAATTGTCCACCCTGACCAAACGGGGTTTGTTGCGGGCCGTGAGGCCCGGGACAACTCTGTCAGAGCAATACAGCTCATTCATTGGGCGCGTGCCTCAGCTGACTCCCCCCCATATCTCATTCTCTCCACAGACGCGGAGAAAGCTTTTGACCGGGTGGACTGGAGCTACCTCCGTGCTGTACTTGAAACTATGGGTCTCCGTGCACACATGCTGACTTGGATTATGGCGTTGTACTCAGACCCCAGTGCACAAGTCAAGGTTAATGGATTCCTTTCCCACAGATTCCCGATCAGAAATGGCACGAGGCAGGGGTGTCCGCTGTCGCCTATCCTGTTTGCTCTGGTGCTTGAGCCCTTCTTACGCACCGTCCGGGCAAATGTCGACATCAAAGGATTGACGGTGGGCCACACTGAGCACAAACTCTCAGCCTACGCTGATGACATGCTGTTTCACTTGACGGAGCCCCTGATCTCACTGCCAAATCTGCTGTGGGAACTCAACCATTTCGGGTCACTTTCGAATTTTAAAATCAATTATTCAAAGTCTGAAATACTCCCTATTCAGATGTCGCCTTCACTGGCTGACTGGTTACAGACCGCCTTCCCGTTTACTTGGACCAAGTCCTCTCTGAAATACCTAGGTGTCCGGTTGACGGACAGATATGACACTCTTTATGCAGCCAATTTCCCCCCCTTGCTGGCTACAGTGAAAAATAACTTGGCCACTTGGACTAAGACGGCCTTTACCTGGCTGGGGAGGCTGGCCGTAGTAAAGATGAACATCCTACCGCGCATTCCCTCCCTAGGGGTTTTTTCACTCAGGTGTCCAGCCTGATATCCAAATTTATTTGGAATGACCGGAAGCCAAGAATTGCTCTTCGGCTGCTCACATGCCCGAGGGAGGCAGGGGGCCTGGGTCTCCCGGATATTCAGAGATACCACAGGGCGATTGTTCTCCAGAGGATGCTTAATTGGCGCTTTCACACTGCCTCCAAGATCTGGGTTTCCCTGGAAAAGTGTATGGCGGGTAGGAACCTCTCTTATGCCCCTTGGCTGTCCCGGGGAGATAGGGGGCTGTCGGACTCTGCTTCCCCGCTAACAACCCAGACCTTGAGAATCTGGGACCGGTTAAATGCTCGGCTGGCATTGGCCCCTCCTGTGTCCCCTTTGGCCCCGCTGGGCGGTTTCCTGTGGTTCCCACCGGGGGAGCAGACGGGTTTTTTCGGGCCATGGGTTGATGATAGTAACGCTAGCTGTGGTAAGCTTCTGCGAGATGGTAAGCTTTTGCCCCTAGAGACGCTTAGAGGACGGCACGGGTCCTTCCCCATGGACTTTTGGCGCTATCGACAGCTACATCACTTTTTTGCGAACCACGGGGACTTAATAAGAGACACCTCTACGCTCACGGCCTTTGAACGCCTCTTTACTGAAGAGGATCCGACTCCTCACATGATTTGGGAACTTTATCGCTTGCTTAGCTTTACGACCTCCACACAGAAACCCACTTTTGTCCGGACCTGGGAACGAGACTTGGAAACGACTTTTACCCCTAGCCAGCTGACGCACCGGTATCAATTCACCCGATCTAGCTCAATCGATTCCAGGACCCAAGAAACGAACTATAAATTGTTGTCGCGTTGGTACCGGGTGCCTGTGGACTTGGCTAGGATCTACCCTTCCACGTCTGACTGGTGCTGGAGGGGATGCGGCCACAGGGGTACGCTCCTGCACATCTGGTGGGACTGTTCAGTGATCAGACCTTTCTGGTTGGACGTACAGTACCAGATTAAGGAAATTCTAGACCTGGACGTCCCTTTCTCCCCGATCCACTTTCTGTTGCACATTCCTCCCATGCCGGCGAGCCAGTATAAACGCAGTCTACTGCCCCATCTTTTGAACGCAGCGAAACGGCTACTTCCGATATACTGGAAGCGCCCGCAGGTTCCCAGCAGGGAGGAATGGATTCGCAAGGTGGGTGAGATACGGGAGGCGGAGGACTGGATCGCCACTTGCAGAAATACTCGTGAGCGTTACTCTAGCACCTGGTTGGCCTGGACGGCGTACTTCTTGGACCCGGGACATGTCTCTTCCAGTTTGGATGTGGCATTATTGGAATTAGCAGACCCCTCCCTTAAGCAAAGACCTCGGGCCCAATAGCCTGCTGCTGTACCCTTAGCTGAGCTGCTTTGACCTTCTTGGGTGTCGTTCTCTCTCAGCTGCTAACATTGCGAGAGAGTGGTGGCAAGTGGTGCGGGGGAGGAGCTGGATGTCTGACCTCAGGTACGTTCCTTCAGATTCGAATCCCTCTCAATCTCTTCTTTTCTCTGTCTCTTTCTCTTTCCCTCTTGTCTTCCTCTCCCTATTCTTCTCTGCTATTCCCCTTGAGACCTACTGGCACTGTGCCGACACTGAGGGTCCTGGTGTCTGGTGTGCTGGGGGGGTGGGCGCTGGGGGCCCCGGCTGGTTGTGCAGACTCGGAGGCCTGCTGCCGGGAGGCAGCCTGGCCCCTTCAGGGATTGGGCACTTGTTTGCCACCCCGAGACAGGCCTGTCGACCGCTGTGGGGGTCTGTAAGATGGAGGTCCATGGTGGCCCCCCTTCCCCCATGCGCACTTAGCCGGCTTACCCTTTCACCTCGCACAACATCTATGGTTTCACTTGTTGTCTGTTGGACTGGCCGGGCTGGCCTTCGGCCTCCTACCCCTCCTTCGAGTACCGGAAAATCCCTTTTATTACCTGATAAGATGTTGGAGGTGTGTTGCCCCTGTATTATAAACCTCAATTTATGTACTTTGTATGGTGGGGTGATCGTAGGGTTGCCACCTGTCCGGTTTTGACCCGGACAGTCCGGGTTTGGACACATGTGCCCGGTTTTGAAGCCTCCTGAAACCCGGGCACATTTAAAAATTTTTTTTTTTTAGCTGTCCATCCTGGCCCGGCCGCAACAGAGCTGCACATCCCCGGCTCCACCAGCTTGCCTGAGTGTTAGTAGAAGGTGTGCCGCCCGCAGCAGTGCTCTCTGTTAGCCCCCCGGCCGGGCTGTAAACATGTGTGCAACTTCTCACTGTGCTAGCCCCTCCCCCTCCCTCCCTCCGGCGCGCCTCCGTCTGCATTGTGTGCTGCAGAGTGGAAGAGGACACATGGGACACAGAGTGCTCAGCTCTTCTCTGACTGGCTACAGAATACACATGGAGGTGGGTGGATGGGCGGACCATACACTACCCCCACCATACACTAAACATACAGTTCTGCCCCCCCCCTGCATATACCATTACCATCCACAGCCGTATATACAGTTATGCCCCCCCTCCATACCATCCACAGCCATACATACAGTCCTGCCCCCCCCTGCATATACCATCCACAGCCATACATACAGTCCTGCCCCCCCCTCCATATACCATCCACAGCCATACATACAGTCCTGCCCCCCCCTCCACACAGGGCCAGATTAACAGAGGGGCTGATGGAGCGGGGGTTGTAGCTCGATGACCAGAGGTCACAGAAACCCCACATTTCGGGGGTAGTCAGTTGAAGACCTACCCCACAACTGGTCAAAATATGGGATGGCTATCATTTATGGTTCCGGAGATATGGGCCTGCTTGCACAGCCTGTCAGAAGCTACATACAGAGCGGCCATTATAAATACAAGCTGACACACTGCAGCAGACTGAGAAAAAAAAATCATCATTAATTTTTTGCTAGAAAATTACTCTATGGTGGTCTTTGCAACTTTTTATGTTGCACGGCATAGAGCTGCACGATTCTGGCTAAAACGACAACTGCAATTTTTTTGCTTAGAAGATAGATGACGATTCTCTCACGATTCGTGCGGCATAACATCATCTTTCACATTAAAATGAAAAAAAAAAAAATGGACTAACTTTACTGTTTTGTTTTTATGGTTTTTATTATTCAATGAAGTGGGCAAATGCAGTGTGACATAAAATATTGCAGCAATTGCCATTTTTGTCTCTGCTAATATATATATAATGTTTGGTGGTTCCAAGTCATTTTCTAGCAAAAAATATTGCTTTTTAACAAGTGTTGGACTTTAAGTGGTTACATTTCTTGCATTTACACACAGAAGTTTGATCTAAAAAGGAAGTTGGTTACAATGTTTCATGTTGTTTACAAACTTGGCAGACTGCCCGGATATTTTCTTTACACACAGAAGTTTATCCCTTTGATCTATGAAGAAAGTGTTAGTTACAATGTTTCCTGCTAAGAACTTGGCAGACTGTCCAGATATTTTCTTTTGACAGCTGAAAGTCTCTCCACTTGTTATATGAAAGAATCAGCAAACTCTGCATTAGAGATGTCAGGAGGGTTGAATCGACATCACAATTTTTTAACGATTAATTGTGCAGCTGTATTTGCGCAGCAATTTTTCAAACTTTTTTTTTTTTTTTTGGAAATAAACGGTTTCATTCATTAAAAAAAACACTAAAGTTAGCACAATTTTGTTTGGTATCCTAAGCAATGCTTTAAATTTTTTTAGGTTACATGTTTAGAGCTACAGAGGAGATCTAGTGCTAGAATTATTGCTCTCGCTCTAACGATCGTGACGTATGTAACCTGTGTGTATCTGGCTCTGATACTAGCCAGTGCCTACCCAGCCACTGACTGGTATCTCTCCCTAGCCTGTCCCCACACACCCTCTCACCTGCTGACCTGTGGATGGGGGAATCACTCCTGTAGTGTTGTTGTGTTCTGCCAGTGAGTACAATGATCAGTGTTGCTAACTATATCTGGCAGCACTGATTGTACTCAAGTTGATTAATAGATTGACTTGTGTAAAATCAGCTAGTCCATACATAGATCGACTATGGCTTGTCTCTGCATAATTGGTGTAATTTTAATCCATTTATGACCCGCTTAACCACTACGCAGTCCCTAAGCATCCTTCCACTCCTGTACATAGATAGTACTCACTGTCATACTCTCCACACTTCTCTCCTATACATAGTGCCCACTGTCATACCCTCCACACTCCTCTCCTGTACATAGTGACCACTGTCATAACCTTCACACTTCTTTCTTATACAGAGTGCCCACTGTCATACCACCCACACTCCTCTCCTGTACATACTGCCCACTGTCATACCCTCCACACTCCTCTCCTGTACATACTGCCCACTGTCATACCCTCCACACTCCTCTCCTGTACATACTGCCCACTATCATACCCTCCACACTCCTCTCCTGTACATACTGCCCACTGTCATACCCTCCACACTCCTCTCCTGTACATACTGCCCACTGTCATACCCTCCACACTCCTCTCCTGTACATACTGCCCACTATCATACCCTCCACACTCCTCTCCTGTACATACTGCCCACTGTCATACCCTCCACACTCCTCTCCTGTACATACTGCCCACTGTCATACCCTCCACACTCCTCTCCTGTACATAGTGCCCACTGTCATACCCTCCACACTCCTCTCCTGTACATACTGCCCACTGTCATACCCTCCACACTCCTCTCCTGTTCATACTGCCCCCATCATACCCTCCACACTCCTCTCCTGTACATAGTGCTCCCATCATACCCTCCACACTCCTCTACTGCATATACTGGTCACTGTTACACCCTCTTCACTCCTTTCCTGCAAGTAATACCTACCCTCTGCACTCATTTCCTGTACATAATGTCTTACACTTTGCACTCCTTTCCTACACATACCAACATACGCGCCACACTCTTGTATATACTGTTGTAAATTCTGCACTCCCTCCCTGCACATACTGTAATACCCTCTGTACTTAATGAAAATTAAAAGGTGAACTAATGCCCCTGATCTCCACTGCACTTACCTCTGTAGTAATGGAAGAGTTTTATTTTTTTTAAATGATTGTGCTGAGGTTTATTCATGTCAGTGAGACTCTTACTTGTGGCACAGCAAAGTAAGCATATTTTATAGGTAAAATAATTATTTTGTTTAATTTAATCATGCCTCGTGAGGCCCCTCCCTCAATATGGCCACACCCACCATATGTAGTGGCGTGTTCGGGTTTGGCTTGAGGAAAAGGTGGCAACCCTAGGTGATCGCCATTTTCGGCCCGCTACCTGGCCCTTAGACCCCCTGTGATACTACCATGAGTACTGGGTCCCAATGTGTTTATGTGCTCCCTCTTTTTCAAAGTCTATTTTGTTCTTCCTTCTATGTTATGTTGATAAAACAAAAACAGATGGCTTATTGTTTGATGTAAGACGCTTCTGACAACATGAGTTGTGATGTATTGCTATGCCGTCCACAAATAAAGATTATACAAAAAAAAAAGCCAAAAAAGGGGTTAATTACACCGACCTATTACTCAGCGTTCTGCACTAAAAAATACGATGACAGGTCTGAAAGGGCAGAGACGGCATCTACATTGTTTCAATCTGCTCTACAAAACCCGCAACGTCGCAGCGCCTCTGACAGCTCGACTTAAATTCTGTCTTCTCCTCGCGCCCGACAAGCCAAACATCCATAGATCTGACGGTGTATTATCATACGCCCTTGTGTCCGCCCTTGGAGCTGACTTGTAATCCCGATGTATGGAGCATTCCGAATATCCGCAGAGGATTTATGTAACCGGCTGTGTATTAAAATGGGAAAGGAGATTACATTGTGACCTTTCCATCCTCCTCACACTACGAGAGTCTGTACCTTACATCCCGACCTTTCCATCCTCCTCACACTACGAGAGTCTGTACTTTACATCCCGACGTTTCCAACCTCCCCACACTACGAGAGTCTGTACTTTACATCCCGACGTTTCCATCCTCCCCACACTACGAGAGTCTGTACTTACACCCCGACCTTTCCATCCTCCCCACACTACGAGAGTCTGTACTTTACATCCCGACGTTTCCAACCTCCCCACACTACGAGAGTCTGTACCTTACATCCCGACCTTTCCATCCTCCTCACACTACGAGAGTCTGTACTTTACATCCCGACGTTTCCAACCTCCCCACACTACGAGAGTCTGTACTTTACATCCCGACGTTTCCATCCTCCCCACACTACGAGAGTCTGTACTTACACCCCGACCTTTCCATCCTCCCCACACTACGAGAGTCTGTACTTTACATCCCGACGTTTCCAACCTCCCCACACTACGAGAGTCTGTACCTTACATCCCGACCTTTCCATCCTCCTCACACTACGAGAGTCTGTACTTTACATCCCGACGTTTCCAACCTCCCCACACTACGAGAGTCTGTACTTTACATCCCGACGTTTCCATCCTCCCCACACTACGAGAGTCTGTACTTACACCCGACCTTTCCATCCTCCCCACATTACGAGAGTCTGTACTTACACCCCGACCTTTCCATCCTCCCCACACTACGAGAGTCTGTACCTTACATCCCGACCTTTCCATCCTCCTCACACTACGAGAGTCTGTACTTTACATCCCGACGTTTCCAACCTCCCCACACTACGAGAGTCTGTACTTTACATCCCGACGTTTCCATCCTCCCCACACTACGAGAGTCTGTACTTACACCCGACCTTTCCATCCTCCCCACACTACGAGAGTCTGTACTTACACCCCGACCTTTCCATCCTCCCCACACTACGAGAGTCTGTACCTTACATCCCGACCTTTCCATCCTCCTCACACTACGAGAGTCTGTACTTTACATCCCGACGTTTCCAACCTCCCCACACTACGAGAGTCTGTACTTTACATCCCGACGTTTCCATCCTCCCCACACTACGAGAGTCTGTACTTTACATCCCGACGTTTCCAACCTCCCCACACTACGAGAGTCTGTACTTACACCCCGACCCTTCCATCCTCCCCACACTACGAGAGTCTGTACTTTACATCCCGACCTCTCCATCCTCCTCACACTACGAGAGTCTGTACTTTACATCCCAACCTTTTCCATCCTTCTCACACTACGAGAGTCTGTACATTACATCCCGACCTTTCCATCCTCCTCACACTACGAGAGTCTGTACTTTACATCCCGACGTTTCCAACCTCCCCACACTACGAGAGTCTGTACTTTACATCCCGACGTTTCCATCCTCCCCACACTACAAGAGTCTGTACTTTACATCCCGACCTTTCCATCCTCCTCACACTACGAGAGTCTGTACTTTACATCCCGACCTCTCCATCCTCCTCACACTACGAGAGTCTGTACTTTACATCCCGACGTTTCCATCCTCCCCACACTACAAGAGTCTGTACTTTACATCCCGACCTTTCCATCCTCCTCACACTACGAGAGTCTGTACTTTACATCCCGACGTTTCCAACCTTCCCACACTACCAGAGTCTGTACTTTACATCCCGACGTTTCCATCCTCCCCACACTACAAGAGTCTGTACTTTACATCCCGACGTTTCCAACCTCCCCACACTACGAGAGTCTGTACTTACACCCCGACCTCTCCATCCTCCTCACACTACGAGAGTCTGTACTTTACATCCCAAACTTTTCCATCCTTCTCACACTACGAGAGTCTGTACATTACATCCCGACCTTTCCATCCTCCTCACACTACGAGAGTCTGTACTTTACATCCCGACGTTTCCAACCTGCCCACACTACGAGAGTCTGTACTTACACCCCGACCCTTCCATCCTCCTCACACTACGAGAGTCTGTACTTTACATCCCGACCTTTTCCATCCTCCCACACTACGAGAGTCTGTACATTACATCCCGACTTTTCCATCCTCCTCACACTACGAGAGTCTGTACTTTACATCCCGACGTTTCCAACCTCCCCACACTACGAGAGTCTGTACTTACACCCCGACCCTTCCATCCTCCTCACACTACGAGAGTCTGTACTTTACATCCCGACCTTTTCCATCCTGCCACACTACGAGAGTCTGTACTTTACATCCTGACCTTTCCATCCTCCTCACACTACGAGAGTCTGTACTTTACATCCCGACCCTTCCATCCTCCTCACACTACGAGAGTCTGTACTTTACATCCTGACCTTTCCATCTTCCTCACACTACAAGAGTCTGTACTTACACCCGACCTTTCCATCCTCCTCACACTACGAGAGTCTGTACCTTACATCCCGACCTTTCCATCCTCCTCACACTACGAGAGTCTGTACTTTACATCCCGACCTTTTCCATCCTCCCACACTACAAGAGTCTGTACTTTACATCCTGACCTTTTCCATCCTCCCACACTACGAGAGTCTGTACTTTACATCCCAACCTTTCCATCCTCCTCACACTACGAGAGTCTGTACTTACACCCGACCTTTCCATCCTCCCCACACTACGAGAGTCTGTACTTACACCCCGACCTTTTCTAACCTCCCCACACTACGAGAGTCTGTACTTACACCCGACCTTTCCATCGTCCCCACACTACGAAAGTCTGTACTTTACATCCCGACCTTTCCATCCTACCACACTACGAGAGTCTGTACTTACACCCCGACCTTTTCCATCCTTCCCACACTATGGGAGTCTGTACTTACACCCAACCTTTTCCATCGTCCCCACACTACGAGAGTCTGTACTTTACATCCCGACCTTTCCATTGTCCCCACACTACGAGAGTCTGTACTTACAACCCGACTTTTCCATCGTCCCCAAACTACAAGAGTCTGTACTTACACCCGACCTTTCCATTGGCCCCACACTACGAGAGTCTGTACTTACATCCCGACCTTTCCATTGTCCCCACACTACGAGAGTCTGTACTTACACCCAACCTTTCCATCCTCCTCACACTACGAGAGTCTGTTCTTTACATCACAACCTTTCCATCCTCCCCACACTACGAGAGTCTGTACTTACATCCCGACCTTTCCATCCTCCTCACACTACGAGAGTCTGTTCTTTACATCCCAACCTTTCCATCCTCCCCACACTACTAGAGTCTGTACTTTACATCCCGATTTTTCCATCCTTCCCACACTACGATAGTCTGTACTTTACATCCCGATCTAGCCTACAATTTGTTCAGATTGCGGCTGTCCAGAGACAATTTTTTGTTCCTGCTTTGCTAAGTGCATTGCCTGCACCTGAGTTGTCTGCAGTGGAGGATATTCATCTGGGTTCCCACCTGGAGCGGCTATTCCCATTCCCCACACTACGAGAGTCTGTACTTAAATCCCGATCTTTTTATCCTCCCCACACTACGAGAGTCTGTACTTAAATCCTGACCTTTCAATCCTCCACACACCAAACAATACACTACATTACTACAGTCTTCACTTACATCACAACCCTTCCATCCCGACCCTTCCATTCTCTCCACACCAAACACTACACTACTAGAGTCTCCACTTACATCACAACCCTTCCATCCCGACCCTTCCATCTTCTCCACACCAAACACTACTAGAGTCTTCACTTACATCCCGACCCTTCCATTCTCTACACTTACATCCCAACCCTTCCATCCTCTCCACACCAAACACTACACTACTAGAGACTCCACTTACATCACAACCCTTCCATCCTCTCCATACCAAACACTACACTACTAGAGACTCCACTTACATCACAACCCTTCCATCCTCTCCACACTAAACACTACTAGAGTCTTCACTTACATCCCAACCCTTCTTTTCTCTCCACACCATACACTACACTACTAGAGACTCCACTTACATCACAACCCTTCCACTCTCTCCACACCAAACACTACTAGAGTCTTACATCCCAACCCTTCCATTCTTTCCACACCAAACACTACACTACTAGAGACTCCACTTACAGTACATCACAACCCTTCCATCCTCTCCACACCAAACACTACTAGAGTCTTCACTTACATCCCGACCCTTCCATGCTCTACACTTACATTCCAACCCTTCCATCCTCTCCACACCAAACACTACTAGAGTCTTCACTTACATCCCGACCCTTCCATCCTCTACAGTTACATCCCAACCCTTCCATCCTCTCCACACTAAACACTACACTACTAGAGACTCCACTTACATCACATCCCTTCCATCCTCTCCACACCAAACACTACTAGAGTCTTTACTTACATCCCGACCCTTCCATCCTCTACACTTACATTCCAACCCTTCTATCCTCTCCACACCAAACACTACTAGAGTCTTCACTTACATCCCGACCCTTCCATCCTCTACAGTTACATCCCAACCCTTCCATCCTCTCCACACTAAACACTACACTACTAGAGTCTCCACTTACATCACATCCCTTCCATCCTCTCCACACCAAACACTACTAGAGTCTTCACTTACATCCCGACCCTTCCATCCTCTACACTTACATTCCAACCCTTCCATCCTCTCCACACCAAACACTACTAGAGTCTTCACTTACATCCCGACCCTTCCATCCTCTACAGTTACATCCCAACCCTTCCATCCTCTCCACACTAAACACTACACTACTAGAGACTCCACTTACATTACAACCCTTCCATCCTCTCCACACCAAACACTACTAGAGTCTTCACTTCCATCCCGACCCTTCCATCCTCTACACTTACATTCCAACCCTTCCATTCTCTCCACACCAAACACTACTAGAGTCTTCACTTACATCCCGACCCTTCCATCCTCTACAGTTACATCCCAACCCTTCCATCCTCTCCACACTAAACACTACACTACTAGAGACTCCACTTACATTACAACCCTTCGATCCTCTCCACACCAAACACTACTAGAGTCTTCACTTACATCCCGACCCTTCCATCCTCTACACTTACATTCCAACCCTTCCATCCTCTCCACACCAAACACTACTAGAGTCTTTACTTACATCCCGACCCTTCCATCCTCTACAGTTACATCCCAACCCTTCCATCCTCTCCACACCAAACACTACTAGAGTCTTTACTTACATCCCGACCCTTCCATCCTCTACACTTACATTCCAACCCTTCCATTCTCTCCACACCAAACACTACTAGAGTCTTCACTTACATCCAACCCTTCCATTCACTCCACACCAAACACTACTAGAGTCTTCACTTGCATCACAACCCTTCTATTCTCTCCACACCAAACACTACTAGAGTCTTCACTTGCATCATAACCCTTCCATCCTCCCCACACCAAACACTACACTACTCCACCCACCCCACACGAAACACTACTCGAGTCTTCACTTTCATGCCGACCATTCCATCCTCTCCACACCAAACACTACTAGAGTCTTTACTTACATCCCGACCCTTCCATCCTCTCCACACCAAACACTGTCAGGGTCAGTCCACGTCAACTAAAGGGTCAGTCCACCTGAATTAAAGGTTGTATTTGCATAGGTAATGCCCACATGTGATGCCTTCATGGTTGAACAGAAATCCAATAAATGAAAGGGTGTGGGGCCAGGGGCTGGACGTTGTCATGCATGAAAATGAGGTGGAAAATGAGGTGGAATCTATCTGGCTTGCTGCAGCTTCTAATGCACATTGAGAAGCTCACAGTGTGTGGTGACATCAGAGGAAGCCGTTTCCATCCCGCAGAGGAGTTGGTACACCCGGATGATGCAGGTCGGATTTAAAGCTGATATCACATATATCTGTTCCACCGATGACAGGGCCCATTTATTGGGCTTCGGCGGGTGTTTCAGGCCTGTCTCGCAACGCGTCCGACCGTCTTAAATCTCTGCTGAATTGTAGGCGCTGCCTGCGCGTGCGGCAACGAGGCGATAAGTAGGTCAGCAATTGGAAGGGTGACAATTCATACAAAATTTATACCACTTCCAATTAGAGAGATGTGAGAAGGGGAGGGCGACTACATCTGAGAGCGATCGGCGCTCACCGTCAGCAGGCACAATGGCTGAATTCACTGGGCCCTTTATAGTGTGATGTGTAATCTTGGCAGACGGGGCCGAGCAAAGGCACGCATAAAAGGGTCCGTGAATAAAGAGGAACGGACAGGGACCGAGTGACTGCACAGCCGAACAAAGCGCAATTATATCTACCGAGAGGCATCAGACGGGGAGGAAGAGACACAGACAGAGCCAAAAAAATGGGGAACAAACTTAAAGGAGCTGTACAGCATGTGTACAGACCCGGAAACACCACACAGGGATGGTGCCTCCATGCCTATGAATAAGAGAGCCTTCACGCAGGGCTGTAGTCATAAGGGGGTGGGCACAGCGGGTGCTGGAGGAAAGCAAGAAGAGGAGAGACAGGAAATACAGACTCGGGAACTCAGCACAGCAATCAATTGGATGGTGGTAACCAGACCCGGAAACACCACACAGGGATTGGGAACCCCTCATAATGGGCACAGCATACAGGTGCACAGGGATGGTGGTACCTTTCATAATGGGCAGCTGGCTGGCAACTCCACACAGGGATGGTGGGAACCCCTCATAATGGGCACAGCAGGGGTACAGATCCGGGAACTCAGCACAGGGATGGTGGGAACCTCTCATAATGGGTACTGTGGGTGTACAGACCCGGGAACTCAGCACAGGGATGGTGGGAACCGTTCATAATGGGCACAGCAGGTGTACAGAGCCAGGAACTCCACACAGGGATGGTGGGAACCCCTCATAATGAGCACAGGGGATGTACAAACCCAGGGAACTCAGGACAAAGATGGTGGGAACCCCTCATAATGGCACAGCGGGTGTACAGACCCGGGAACTCAGCACAGGGATGGTGTGAACACCTCATAATGGGCACAGCGGGGGTACAGAACTGGGAACGCAGCACAGGGATGGCGGGAACCCCTCATAATTGGCACAGAGAGTATACAGACCCGGGAACTCTACACAGGGATAGTGGGAACCCTTCATAATGGGCACAGCGGGTGTACAGACCCGGGAACTCAGCACAGGAATAATGGGAACACCCCAATATGGGCACAGCGGGTGTACAGACCCGGGAACTCGTCACAGGGATAGTGAATCTCGTCTTTAAAAATTGTTACCTTGTTGCAACCGTGTGGCCCCTCCCACTTTTACGATCCATTTCCACATGGAGACCACTCTGTACAGAGACCTCTGCCCACCCAAACTTGGATGTGACCGCCAGTCATGCACAGTGCAGTCTACAGCACCTTAATCAGAGAAGCAAATAAGTCAAGCCCCCCCAGGACAAAGCACCATAATGAGATAATACGGAGTCAAATAAAGAATTATAAAGATAAAAGGCTACAAAGTATTTATCTCAATAAAATGCAAGAACCCACGGAAAACCCCCGAGATTATTTCCGGCCCTCGAGGGCGGATTTTCCCTTTAAGAGGCGCCCGGTAGGAGAGGGGCGCTAATTGTACAGCTTGTGCAAATCGAATAGAAAAAGAAAACAGCCATTAAGTCCATTTTTTACAACGTGACAAAAGGACATGAAGAAAAAATAAAAAACCTCCAAAAAAAACATAACGTTCCAGTTCGTACGGGTCGGCGTTCCGCAGGTCCGTGCCGCGGCCTACTCAGTCGCCATGGCAACGCAGCTTGCGAAGAGGGCCTACCGCTAAGGGCTCATTACCCAGCAAACAATAACAGTGTACGGCGGGGGAGCTGGGGAGCCACCAGGAGAAGGAAGCTTGAAAAGGAAAAAAAGGGAAAACCCCTAAGATGAAATGACTCAGCGAGAAAACGACATTAATTATACAATAAAACAAGGAACGCGGGGCATTTCCAAAGGCCCAGAACCGGCGCCGAACGCAGAGAGAGAGAAGAACGAGCGACGGGAGGGAATATGAATTCCAAAAAAAAAGACGGAGGAAGAAATAAAAAAATAAATAAAAATGTAGAAATAATTACACTTGGATTCCGCTGAGGAGATAATTGGAGTCCCCGAATTAGAACGAGATATTTTTAATCAACGGGAGGCTGATTATACACCGCCGGTGCTGCTGAGCCGGCTGAATCCAAAGAAGAGAGCCTCGAAAAAAAGAAAAAAAAAAGGTTCAGGACGCCGTTCGCAGCAGACGTGGGAACATATTGAGAGATGGAACGATCAGCTGCGCTGGGCAGCTTCTGCATTTATGATTTATTTTTTTATCCTTTTGTTGTTTTTGTTCCCATCTTGACAAAGAAAACAATAACCGCTAATTAAGAAAATGATTTCAGTTTTTAGTACAGCGCGTGAGAAAAGCGGGGAACCGAAAATGTTGGACTTTCCCCGGCAATTGGAAGAGAAGCAAAAATGGGACGCTCTTCGAAGTTGGTGAAGCCGGACTTGGCAACTTTGATGGAGCAGAGAAGCAGCTAGGGAACAATAAAGGACGGCTGTGGGGTCAGGGTTAGGCTAGGGCTATAGGGTTAGTACTTTCTGGTCAGGGGAATAATTTATAAGGCTAGAATTAGTGCTTTAGGGTTAGGAGAACATGGTAAGGATAGGTCTGTAGGATTGGAAATAGAGCCATGGGGTTAAGGTTAGGTTTGTAAGGGTATACCTGTGGTGCTAGGGTGCAGGCTTAAGGGTTAGGTCTTAAGAGTTGGGAGTAGGCTGTGGGGTTAGATTTATGCTATGGGGTTAAAGTTAGAGCTGTAATATTAGGGTAAGTGCCATGGGAAGGTTAGAGTTGTAAGGTAAGGGTATACCTGTGGGGCTAGGGTGCAGGCTGTAGGGTAGGAGAGGGTTGTAGGGTTAGATTTAGGTTATGGGTTTAAGGCTTTAAGGTAAGGGTATACCTATAAGGCTAGGGTGTGGGCTATACTCTTAGGGCAATAGGGTAAGGAGAGGTCTCTAGGGTTGAAGTTAAGACCATGGGGTTAAGGTTAGGGTTGTGAGGTAAGATTATACCTGTGAGGCAAGTGTGCAGGCTATAGGGTTAGGAGAATAGGGTGAGAAGAGGGCTGTAGGGTTGGAGTTAAATCCATGAGGTTAAGGTTAAGGTTGTAAGGTAAGGGTATACCTGTGGGGTTAGAGTTAAGGCTATAGGGTTAGTAGAGTTCTGTTGGATTAGATATAAAGGCGATATGATTATGGTCAGGGCTTTAAGGTAAGGGTATACCTATAGGGCTAGGCTGCGGGCTATAGGGTTAGGACTATAGGGTTAGTAGGGTTCTGTAGGATTAGATGTAAAGGCTATATACTTAAAGTTAGGGTTGTAAGGTAAGGGTATACTTATAGGGCTAGGCTGGGGGCTATAGGGTTAGGACAATAGGTTAGGGAGAGGGCTCTTGGGTTGGAGTTAAGGCCATTGGGTCAAGGTTAGAGTTGTAGGGTAAGGGTATACCTTGGGGCTAGGCTGTAGGCTGTAGGGTTAAGACTATAGGGTTAGAAACGTGCTGTAGCATTAGAGTTAGGCTATTGGGATAAGGTTAGGGCTATAAGGTAAGGGTATGCCTATAGGGCTAGGCTGGGGGCTATGGGGTTAGGGAAATAGGGTAAGGAGAGGGCTCTAGTGTTGGAGTTAAGGCCATGGGGTTAAGGTTAGAGTTGTAAGGTAAGGGTATACCTGTGGAGCTAGGATGCAGGTGATAGGGTTAGGACTATAGGGTTAGGAGAGGGCTGTGTGGTTAGATTTAGGCTATGGGGATAGGGTTAAGGCTGTAACGTAAGGGTATACCTATGGGGCTAAGCTGCGGGCTATAGGGTTAGGACAACAGGGTAAGGAGAAGGCTGTAGGGTTGAAGTTAGGGCCATGGGGTTAAGGTTAGAGTTGTAAGCTAAAGGTATACGTGCAGGGCTAGGATGCAGGCTGTACGGTTAGGATGATAGGGTTAGAGTTATTGTAGGGTTAAAGTTGGGTTATGGGGTTAAGGTTAGGGCTGTAAGGTAAGTACATATCTATAGGTCTAGGGTGCAGGCTATAGGGTTAGAACAGTAGGATTGGGATAGAACTGTAGAGTTAGGATGGAGATTTAGGGTTAGGGCTATAGGGTTCGAATAGGGCTGCAGGGTTAGAGTTAGGGCTATGGGGTTAAAGTTAGGACGGTAAGGTAAGGGTATGCCTGTAGGACTAGGGTAAATGTTATATGATTAAGTTAAATCTGTAGGGTTAGGTCAGATCTGTAAAATTAGGTTAAGGATGTAAGGCTAAGACTGTAGGAATAGATTATGTATGCATGGTTTGGGTAGGGTTAAAACCGTAGTGACAGAGATTTTTTTTTAGAATTTGGATAGGATTTGGGTTGTTAGGATTAGGTTGTTGAGCTAGAGCTATAGACTAATGCCCTAATAGCCCTAACTATAATCCCAACACTGCAAAAATATAGTGCTGAAGGGATAGACTTAGGGCTATAGGGTCAGAGTTAGGGCAATATGGTTAGAGATAGGACTACAAGGTTGTAAGATTTTTGCAGTGTTGGGATTATAGTTAGGGCTATAAGGATAGGGTTAGTCCTAAAGGTCGTGAACTAGGACTATAGGGTTAGAACAAGGACCAACCTGTAATGCCGCGTATAGTCCGACTGACTTTTTCCATAGGAAATTCTGACCGTGTGTATGCCCCATCGGAGAAATTCCATCGGAAATTACGATTAATTCCATTGGATTTTAAATATAGAACATGTTCTATTTTACTCCGATGGAATTTGCCGAAATTCCGTTGAGCTTTTGGTACGGCAAAAGCCTGATCATGTGTACGCGGCATTAGAGTTAGGGACGAAAATGCTATGGTACATTTGTGGTATTGGGATCAGATGTAGGACAACAATATTGTTATACTTTTGTGGTGTTGGGATTAGGCCTATAAGGTTAGTCCTAAAGGTCAAGGAGTAGGACCATACAGTTAGAAGTAGGACCACAAGGTCAGAATTAGGATCACAGGATGTAAGATTTATGGTAATATTGTGGTACTGGGATTGGAGTGCAGTCTATAGGAATAGGTCTCCAACTTGTGACTTCCAAAACGACTTCTCCAACTTTATTTTGACAAAAACCCACCAACATCCAACATCCAAAGGATACCATTTGCACTTGAGGTATCTACATTTTGTTTTCTTCTACTGGGCTAGACGCCCCATACTACTCATCAAGAGCCACTCACTTACTCACCATAATGCCGGTTAAGAGACAGACGCCTTTCCCGCAGTAGGTGTTTGGCACCATGTCACCATAACCAATGGAGAGGAACGTGATGGAGATCAACCACATGGCACCCAGAAAGTTGCTGGTGACATCCTGCTGGTCGTGGTACCTGTGTGGAAGAAGGAAGAACAATCAGACGTCTGCGTGCCGTAGACCCAGCCGCCGCTCTCAGCCATTGACCAATCTTTAACAACCATGGCCCAATTCCTTTGCTAATAGCATGATAGCCTAATGTCTTAAAAGGAGTGTCCACCACCTGCCCTAAAATGTTCACTTTTTTATGTAACGTCGGGTTAAACCGCGGAGGTTTAATGTTATTAAATTCTACATAAAAATTTTATAGTCCTTTTTCATTACCCAACGTGTGCCAGGAGCACGTCTAGAGGACATCCTGGGACCCGTGTCCTTCCGTACATGATTTTCTACCCATTAATTTTTTATCCTTTCGCCCAGGTTTATTCTTCTTATTGGCTAATCTGTCCCTACCTTTCCCTTCGTGTCTGCACTTAATCACTCCACTATACTTGGTCTCATTAATTCCTAGGGGTATGAAAATGGGTTCCTCCTCCAGTCATTCTTAAAGTGGTTGTAATCCTTAGACATTTCATTTGAAAAATCTGGTCACCTTATTCTAATGCCACACACACACACGGTCAGAATTTCTAACGGGAAAATTGAGAACCTGCTCTCAATCTATTTCTGTCAGAATTCCAGACAGAAAAAGTCAGATGGAGCATACATACGGTCTGAATACCTGGCCAAAAGCTCCCATCTGACTTTTTCTGTCTGGAATTCTGCTTGTATGTACAGGGGGCATAACAGTTACATTTTCGGGGCAAACTTTCTGGGTGTTCCTTTCTTCTCGGTACAAGCGGTACTGGTACACAATGGTCTAGCAAGACAACCATCAGTACAAGCATGAATGATACCTTCAAAAACCCAAAGAGAAAATCTCATACAATATAGAGAGGGAAAAAAAATGGCCGCGTACCTCTAGTGACCCCCTACAATCCAGCACTAGAAGAGATAAGAAAGATAATCAAAGAGCCGCAGCCCATCATGACAGAGGAGGAAATGCTCAAAGGAATCTTCCAACCGACCTACCATTTCTGATGAGGACACATTTAGGTCCACCTAGCCAAAGGGCATAGTGGACCCCGTTCTTCATGATCAGCCAAAGCCAACCAATGAGTACTAAGTTAGGGTTCTCCCGAAGTGAGACCCAACCAAGGAAGGAACATAATGGCCACGCATTCTCCCCCTAGACTTCAGGGTGGGCACCTAGATTTCAGGCACAAGACACACTTAGGTCCATCTAGACCAAAGATCCAACAGACCCCGTTCTGTACAAAGTGTCACATACAGAAGCAACATCTGATGTCTTCATAGTCCATAGCCACTTGGCAGACCAATAACATGACACCAATGATCATTTTAGTTGACTGTAATGCCACGGTGGGATTTTCCGACAAGAAAAGTCCAATGTGAGCTTTTGGTCAGAAATTCCGTCCGTGTGTAGGCTCCATCTGACTTTTCCTGTCGGAATTTCCGCCAAACAAAAATTTCAGAGCTGATTCTTAAATTTTCCAACGGAACAAAATTCTTATCAGAAATTCTGATCGTCTGTAGCAATTTCCGATGTGCAAAATTCCGACGCATGCTCGAAAAACAATTTGACGGATGTTCGAAAGCATTGAACTTAATTTTCTCGGCTCGTCGTAGTGTTGTACATCACCATGTTCTTGACGGTCGAAAGTTCAGAGAAGTTTTGTGGGACCATGTATGTAAGCCAAGTTTGAGCAGAATTCCGTCAGAAAAAACATCCAAGGTTTTTCAGACGGAAAATCAGATATACAGGCATTAGCGTGACATTCTTCCCACTGACCACCAAATATATGGAGCATTCTTCCCACTGATCAGTGATCACCAATGTAAGGAACATTCTTCTCACTGACCACCAAATATATGGAGCATTCTTCCCACTGATCACCAATGTAAGGAACATTCTTCTCACTGATCACCAATGTAAGGGACATTCTTCCCACTGACCACCAAATATATGGAGCATTCTTCCCACTGATCACCAATGTAAGGGACATTCTTCTCACTGATCACCAATGTAAGGGACATTCTTCTCACTGATCACCAATGTAAGGGACATTCTTCCCACTGATCACCAATGTAAGGAACATTCTTCTCACTGATCACCAATGTAAGGGACATTCTTCTCACTGATCACCAATGTAAGGGACATTCTTCTCACTGATCACCAATGTAAGGAACATTCTTCTCACTGATCACCAATGTAAGGGACATTCTTCCCACTGATCACCAATGTAAGGGACATTCTTCTCACTGATCACCAATGTAAGGAACATTCTTCTCACTGATCACCAATGTAAGGGACATTCTTCCCACTGATCACCAATGTAAGGGACATTCTTCCCACTGACCACCAAATATATGGAGCATTCTTCCCACTGATCACCAATGTAAGGGACATTCTTCTCACTGATCACCAATGTAAGGGACATTCTTCTCACTGATCACCAATGTAAGGGACATTCTTCCCACTGATCACCAATGTAAGGAACATTCTTCTCACTGATCACCAATGTAAGGGACATTCTTCTCACTGATCACCAATGTAAGGGACATTCTTCTCACTGATCACCAATGTAAGGAACATTCTTCTCACTGATCACCAATGTAAGGGACATTCTTCCCACTGATCACCAATGTAAGGGACATTCTTCTCACTGATCACCAATGTAAGGAACATTCTTCTCACTGATCACCAATGTAAGGAACATTCTTCTCACTGATCACCAATGTAAGGGACATTCTTCTCACTGATCACCAATGTAAGGGACATTCTTCCCACTGATCACCAATGTAAGGGACATTCTTCTCACTGATCACCAATGTAAGGGACATTCTTCTCACTGATCACCAATGTAAGGGACATTCTTCCCACTGATCACCAATGTAAGGGACATTCTTCTCACTGATCACCAATGTAAGGGACATTCTTCTCACTGATCACCAATGTAAGGAACATTCTTCTCACTGATGACCAATGTAAGGGACATTCTTCTCACTGATCACCAATGTAAGGGGCATTCTTCTCACTGATCACCAATGTAAGGGACATTCTTCTCACTGATCACCAATGTAAGGAACATTCTTCTCAATGACCACCAAAGTAAGGAACATTCAACCAATGACCACAGTGGACTATTCTTATCAGGAGTTCCCCGAGTACTGAAAATTATTTCAAGTGTTCCCCTGGGGTCAGGGTTAAGAAATGCTCCTTAATACCGTCTAGCAATGAGTGAGATCATCTGAATTAATCAGGCGAATACAGCTGGCTAATGCTGTTTTCTAAATATGGCGACTCAACCACAGATCTTATGAGATTGCCCCTCAAAGTGTACCTGCTTTTCAATTTCAACAATATAACTGAATCATGAAGTTTGATTGCTCTATCAGACTGCCACGCGTACGGCCGTCTTTAAGAAAATTGTGCAATTTAACGGCAATTTCAAGGGAAAAGATTGAGAAGATTATGATGTGCCATCACACAGATTGACAAGATGGACAGCATGATAATAGGAAGCGATGGTCTTTATTTCCGGTGGCGCTCACAATTATGATCTCAGATCTCCAAGCGAGTAATATGAGGCACCTTCGGTGGATGGAGGCCCTTATTACTGCTCCGCTTGTTTTCACCCCCCTGACTTTGACCTACTCAGTTATGACACGTTGAAGCGGAGGCCCGCGCTTATGGGTCTTCGGGCCCATCCTAAAGTCTAGGGGGGTGTCCCTTATGTCCCTTCCTCCCCTGCCTTGGTTGGGTCTCTCTTCAGGAGAATCCCTTACCTAGTACTCCTTGGTTGGCTTTGGCTGATCATGAAGAACGGGGTCCACTAGACCCTTTGGCTAGGTGGACCTAAATGTATCTTTCCCTCATTAGAAGTCTTGCACTTAAAGTCTAGGGGCCTACTCTGAAGTTTAGGGGGAGGATGTGTGGCCCTTATGTCCCTTCCTCCCCTGCCTTGGTTGGGTCTCTCTTTGGGGGAGCCCCTCACCTAGTACTCACTGGTTGGCTTTGTCTGATCAAAAGGAAAGGGGTCCATTGGGCCTTTGGTCTAGGTGGACCTAGGGGTGTCTTGCCCCCATCAGGAGTCATGTGCCTGAAATCTAGGCACCCACCCTGAAGTTTAGGGGGAGGATGTGTGGCCCTTATGTCCATTTCTCCCCTGGTTGGGTCTTTCTTTGTGAGAGCCCCTCACCTAGTACTCAAAGAGGAGAAACAGGGGGAAGCTGCCCAGGAGGAGAAGCGGGGGGAAGCTGCCAAGGAGGAGACGCGGGGGGAAGCTGCCAAGGAGGAGATGCGGGGGGAAGCTGCCAAGGAGGAGATATGGGGGAAGCTGACGAGGAGGAGACACGGGGGGAAGCTTCCGGGGAGGAGACACCCATGGAAGCTGCCGAGGAGGAGACACGGGTGGAAGCTGCCGAAGAGGAGACACAGGTGAAAGCCGCCAAGGAGGAGACACGAGGGGGAAGCCACCAAGGAGGAGACACGGGGGAAGTCACCAAGGAGGAGACACGGGGGAAGTCACCAAGGAGGAGACACGGGGGAAGTCACCAAGAAGGAGACACGGGGAAAGTCACCAAGAATACACAGGGGAAGCTGCTGAGGAGACACGGGGGGAAGCCGCAGAGGAGGAGACACAGAGAGAAGCTGCCGAGGAGGAGATGCGGGGGGAAGCCAAAGAAAAGGAGACACAGGGAGGAAGCTGCTGAGGAGGAGACACGGGGGAAAGCCGCCGAGGAGAAGACATGAGGGAAAGCCAAAGAGGAGGAGACACAGGGGGAAGCCGCAGAGGAGGAGACACAGAGAGAAGCTGCCGAGGAGGAGATGCGGGGGGAAGCCAAATAAGAGTAGACACAGGGAGGAAGCTGCTGAAGAGGAGACATGGGGGGAAGCCGCCAAGGAGGAGACATGGGGGAAAGCCAAAGAGGAGGAGACACAGGGAGGAAGCTGCTGAGGAGGAGACACGGGGGAAGCCACCACGGAGGAGACATGGGGGGAAAGTGCCCATGACCTGGATGGGGTGGGCGCGGGGCTGTTTTTTTTTGATGGATGGCCAAGTGACGGGAGGGGGGTGGGGGGGTTTGATCGATAGACCGATCAACAGAGGCCACTGCTCCAGATCGTGACCTATTCAAGCGAATGGAGTGATTCTGCAAACTCCATGAACAGGGTTGTGCGGGGGGTCCAAGGGGGTTAAAGCGGGAATACGACGTCACCTGTCAAACACCTATGAAAAGCAATCCAAGCACTTGAATTGCACGCGGTTGCAGAGTGGCCCCATTCACTTGAATAGGCCACATTTGGTGGGCTCTAAAACCGCTAAAAGCGACGAAAGGGGGGATAAATCCTGCCGCAAACCGAGTAGCAGTTGGGGGGGCATGGTAGAAGCGCCCTAAAAGTTTGGTTCTCCTGATTTTTGCCTTCCCCCAGATCCGGCTGTCGGATTATTTTCCCGTCTGTAGTAGTAATGGGTGGTATCACGTGTCTGTTCACCTGCAGAGAACGCTCTGCAGCGGAGTCCTCCTTTAATGAGGGATTCCTGTGAGTAATGAGTTTATTGACTGAAGTGTGATCTCCGCTAATTAAAGTGGGATTTACATTCTTACCTCCCATAATCCCCCTCCGTACATCCAAACCTCAAACACAGATGGGCCCACTTATGGAGACGGCAAATAATGGCTCCCGCGGGCCAATCAGAACTTCCCGTCTGTTCCGTATGGAGAAACGATGACGCACGCTCCGCATACACAGACAACCAGTCAGCTCCATCGCACACCCGTGTAATTATTACCGGGGTGATAAAGAAGCCGAGGTCACCTTCAGGGAAAACGCCATCAGAACATGAGATGAAGAGACATGGCAGCTGAAGTTCTGAGCAAATCTTAAAAGAAGAGTTTGGCCGGCCCCTTCCCACCTCTTACTCTAACTACTGGGTGGGAAAATCTCCCTATTGTGGGAGGGGCAGAGACACAAAATACTGGAGGGAAATCTCACCATTGTGGGAGGGGCAGAGACACAAACTACTGGAGGGAAATGTCACCAATGTGGGAGGGGCAAAGACACAAATTACTGCAGGAAATCTCCCCATTGTGGGAGAGGCAGAGACACAACTACTGCGGGAAATCTCCCCATTATGGGAGGGGCAGAGACACAAAATACTGGAGGGAAATCTCACCATTGTGGGAGGGGCAGAGACACAAACTACTGGAGGGAAATGTCACCAATGTGGGAGGGGCAAAGACACAAATTACTGCAGGAAATCTCCCCATTGTGGGAGAGGCAGAGACACAAACTACTGCGGGAAATCTCCCTATTGTGGGAGAGGCAGAGACACAACTACTGCTGGAAATCTCCCCATTGTGGGAGAGGCAGAGACACAACTACTGCGGGAAATCTCCCCATTATGGGAGGGGCAGAGACACAAACTACTGCAGGAAATCTCCCCATTGTGGGAGTGGCAGAGACACAACTACTGGGGCAAATCTCCTCATTGTGGGAGGGGCAGAGACACAAACGACTGGGGGAAATCTCCTCATTGTGGGAGGGACAGAGACACAAACTACTGGGGGAAATCTCATTGTGGGAGGGGCAGAGACACAAACTACTGCAGGAAATCTCCCCATTGTGGGAGGGGCAGAGACACAATCTACTGGGGGAAATCTCTTCATTGTGGGAGGGACAGAGACACAAACTACTGCAGGAAAATCTCTGCCTTGTGGGAGGGACAGAGACACAAACGACTGGGGGAAATCTCCTCATTGTGGGAGGGACAGAGACACAAACGACTGGGTGGGAAAATCTCCCTATTGTGGGAGGGGCAGAGACACAAAATACTGGAGGGAAATCTCACCATTGTGGGAGGGGCAGAGACACAAACTACTGGAGGGAAATGTCACCAATGTGGGAGGGGCAAAGACACAAATTACTGCAGGAAATCTCCCCATTGTGGGCGAGGCAGAGACACAACTACTGCGGGAAATCTCCCCATTATGGGAGGGGCAGAGACACAAAATACTGGAGGGAAATCTCACCATTGTGGGAGGGGCAGAGACACAAACTACTGGAGGGAAATGTCACCAATGTGGGAGGGGCAAAGACACAAATTACTGCAGGAAATCTCCCCATTGTGGGAGAGGCAGAGACACAAACTACTGCGGGAAATCTCCCTATTGTGGGAGAGGCAGAGACACAACTACTGCGGGAAATCTCCCCATTGTGGGAGTGGCAGAGACACAACTACTGGGGCAAATCTCCTCATTGTGGGAGGGGCAGAGACACAAACGACTGGGGGAAATCTCCTCATTGTGGGAGGGACAGAGACACAAACTACTGGGGGAAATCTCATTGTGGGAGGGGCAGAGACACAAACTACTGCAGGAAATCTCCCCATTGTGGGAGGGGCAGAGACACAATCTACTGGGGGAAATCTCTTCATTGTGGGAGGGACAGAGACACAAACTACTGCAGGAAAATCTCTGCCTTGTGGGAGGGACAGAGACACAAACGACTGGGGGAAATCTCCTCATTGTGGGAGGGACAGAGACACAAACGACTGGGGGAAATCTCCTCATTGTGGGAGGGGCAGAGACACAAACGACTGGGGGAAATCTCCTCATTGTGGGAGGGGCAGAGACACAACTACTGGGGCAAATCTCTTCATTGTGGGAGGGACAGAGACACAAACTACTGCAGGAAAATCTCTGCCTTGTGGGAGGGACAGAGACACAAACGACTGGGGGAAATCTCCTCATTGTGGGAGGGACAGAGACACAAACGACTGGGGGAAATCTCCTCATTGTGGGAGGGGCAGAGACACAACTACTGGGGCAAATCTCCTCATTGTGGGAGGGGCAGAGACACAAACTACTGCAGGGAAATCTCCCCATTGTGGCAGAGACAGAGACACAAACGGCTGGGGGTAATCTCCTCATTGTGGGAGGCGCAGAGACACAATCTACTTGGGGAAATCTCTTCATTGTGGGAGGGGCAGAGACACAAACTACTACAGGAAAATCTCTGCCTTGTGGGAGGGACAGAGACACAAACGACTGTGGGAAATCTCTTCATTGTGGGAGGGACAGAGACACAAACGACTGGGGGAAATCTCCTCATTGTGGGAGGGGCAGAGACACAAACTACTGCAGGAAAATCTCATCATTGTGGGAGGGGCAGAGACACAAACCACTGTGCACAATTGGGTCTTTTTATCTAAACTGGCCCTGGCATCTATCATACCCGCCTCACCTCTCACAGACACGTACGGTCCAGGCAGCGATAATCCACAGCGATATGCTGAAGACCAGCAGGACGGTTCCAGGGCAGATGGTCATCAAGGTCTTCATGACGAAGCGGGTGTTGAAGTTGATCTTGTTGAGCGCCCCGATGCTGCGGGAAGAGGCGTCCGTAAAAAGTTTACTGTGCAAGAGCATGACGCGGGCGATCAGGTAGAGCCTCAGGAACATGGGGATGGAGAGGATAATATCCACGTCGGCCTCAGCCTGTGAAGGGGTGTAGGAGAAGGCCAGGCGGGCGTTCCAGAAGAACTTGTACTCCCCGGGAATGGGGTGGATGGCACAGATGAGCAGCTCCAGGCTGATGTAGAATATCCGCTCGTAAGTCATCGCGATCCGCCAGTCGTCTGCGCCGTTGTCGATGACGAATAGCTGGAGAAGAAGGAAAAAAGAGAGACGAATGTAAGAAAGTGAACATTTAAAGGATTAACACACCCAAAAAATGTTTTCAGTGTTTGGTGGAGAGGATTCCGGACGAGCCCCCACATGATCCCTCTTATAGTCCCTTAAAGCAGAACTCCGGGCTTCCCTTCAGCCTTGCACAGTTGTAATGGCTCCTCCCCCTGGACTGAAATGGCTTACTCTGATTTCACTGCACACTGTGAGCTTCTCACAATGTGCATTAAAATCTGTATCAAGTCAGATAGAGCCCCGCCCAATTTCCTGACTGGGGGACATCCAGGATCATCATCACCCCAACCCCGCCCCTTTCATTCATTGGATTTCCGTTCCTTCAATTGTGGAGGCTCAGCATCATATGTGGGCGGTACGTATGCACATGCAGTGTGCCTAGGAACGCCCACTCCCCCAGACTAAAACCCGCCCACCAAGGTATTTTGATATTCGCATAACTCCCCCCACTGCTTGCAGCAGGACTGAGTGCTCTTCCTTTTTTATTCATTGGATTTCCGTTCTAATCATGGAGGCTCAGTATCGAATGTAGGCGTTAGATATGCAAATACAGCCTACCTAGGAATGCCCACTCCTCCAGACTGATACCCACCCATCAAGGCATTTTGATATTTGCATAACTCCTCCCACTGCTCATATCGGGTTTGTTTGCCGCCACCCCTCAAAAAATAGAGCACCAGCTGCCACTAAGGCTCAGTATCGAATGTAGGCGTTACCTATGCAAATACAGCCTGCTTAGGAACGCCCCACTCCTCCAGATTGATACTCGCCCATTAAGTCATTTTTATATTCACATAACTCCTCCCACTGCTTGCACCAGGACTGAGTGCTCTTCCTTTTCATTCATTGGATTTCCATTCTAATCATGGAGGCTCAGGGCCAGATTCTCATAGAATTTTGCTTGCGTATCGTAAGCCATTTACACTACGCCGCCGCATCATACTAGAGCAAGTGCCGTATTCTCTAACCATTTGCTCCGTAGTTTGCGTTGGCGTAGCGAAAATGGCCCAGCGTAAGCCCGCGTAATTCAAATGAGGCGGCTTGTATTTAAATTAAGCGCGCCCCCGTGTCGAACGAACTGCGCATGCGCCGGCCGGGGAAAAAGCCCAGTGCGCATGCTCCAGCTCACGTCGGAAAGCGTCGTTGAAAGCGACGTCAAAACGACGTGATCGTCACTACGCAATGCCCCTATTCGCGAACGAGTTAGTAAAACGACGTAAGCGATGGAAAAAGCCGACGCTGACCCGACTCCATACTTTTTTTTTTTAACAGAAAAAGTTTTTATTGTCTTTTCAAACAAACAACAAACATACACACAAACCAATGACAGTACATAGATAACAGAGTTAACGAAGTGATTGCACCAGGGCATATCAAAAAAGGACATAAATTACACACATAGCCGGTGATACAGAAGCTAAGGGGACACAGACAACTCTACCCCATAGTTATAAATATTAGTCGCCACTCGTGAGGTCCCCCCCCCGCAAGGGGGGGATGGAGAACCATCAGGGCAACCCCTCCAGCACCGCCGACCCCCGCCCCCCAAGAAAGGGGAGGACAAGGGGGGGAGGAATAGAGGGGGGGGGTGACTCCAAGGAGGGGGCGAGGAGAGGGGGTGAGCGAGGAGAGGGGGGGAGCGAGGAGAGGGGGGAGGGAGGAGAGAGGGAAGGGGGGGGGGGTAAGGGGAAGGTGAGGAGGGAGGGGGGAGGGGGAGAACAGCCACCCACCACACTTAACAAATAGGATGCGCCACAGGGGACCCGTCAATTACTCAGCTAGACGCATCTATCCAGTTTGACCAGATCTTGTCAAATTTTGCCGGGCAGTTTCTGCTTTCATACGTTAGTCTGTATAATGGGAGGACTCTGTTGATCGTCCCCAGCCAGGAGGACACAGTTGGGAGGTCAGTGCCCCGCCAACGGAGTAGGATTTCCCTCCTGGCGTAGAACAGGGCAAAGGTGATGCCCAGTTTGGTATATCTGTCACATTCAATCTCACCCAGGTAGCTAAGGAGGAACAACTTCGGGTCCATCGTGAGCTCCACCCCGTAGCGGTCCGACAGGGTATCCGCCACCTCTCTACAGTACGCGTCCAATTTGGGACAGGACCAAACCATATGAATGAACGACCCAGTATCCCCCGAACATCTAGTGCACAAGGAGCTCCTGGAGGGGTAGATCCTCGCCAGTCTCTGCGGGGTGTAATAGGCCCTATGTAAAAATTTTAGTTGGATAAATCGGTCTCTAGAGGCAATCATGGACGGGAGGAATGAAGAGACGCACTCCTCCCAGATCTCCTCGTCCAGGTCAGGTATGTCAGCGTTCCATTTGGCCAGGATTCCCACTGTGTCCGCGTCGTACGCCACCGTAAATCGCAGGTAAAGGGATGAGAGAGGTTTCCCCATAACACCCGAAATCAGGAGGCGCTCGACCGAGTCCGACTCGAGCGCAACCGGATCCGGGAATTGGGCCGCAAGCGCGTGTCTCAGTTGTGCATATCTAAATCCCAGGGAGGGGGGAAGCCTGTAGCGAAGGGCTAGGTCTCGGAAGGACAACACCACCCCGTCCGGCATAATATGCCGGAGGGCTAGGATGCCCCGCCGCGCCCAGACCCCCGGGTCAGGGACCATGTTCAGGTGGGGAAGGAAGGGGTTCCCCCAAATCGGGGTGTGTGGGGATATAGTATTGGGCTTCAGCATACGCGTCCTGGAGGACCGCCACACCTGAATCACAGTAGCCATAGGACCCGTGACCGATGGATGTGCCCTACGCCCCCGAAACAGAAGGTTAGATAAAGCAGCGTACGAGCCTAGGATAGCCGCCTCGAGGGACACCGCTGGGTTCCGACGCGCCTGGGAAAACCACCAACGGGCCGTCACCAGGACCGCCGCCCAGTAGTAGGCAAGGAAGTTTGGGAAGGCCAGACCCCCCTGGGATAGGGGGAGATAGAGGAAGCGCCTGGCAACCCGGGGAGGGCTGTTCGCCCATATGAACGCCGTCACTATGCTGTCAAGTCGTCGGAAGAAGGATTTCGGGATAGTGACAGGGGTCTGGCGAAAGAAATAGAGCAACTTGGGGAGTATCACCATCTTTATGAGGTTACCCCGTCCGACCGGCGAAAGGGGAAGTGTACGCCAGACCGCACAACGTCCGGACAGGTGTTCTAACGCCGGGAGAACATTTTTCTCCATGTAGGACCTCGGCTCGAGGCCCACTCTAACCCCCAGATACGTGAACTCATCCACCCAGCGCAGGGAGGTGTGTGAGTCGGAGCGAGGCAGCGATGGGTGGAGAGGAAGGAGCACTGATTTGTCCCAGTTGATTTTCACCCCCGAAAATGATGCAAATTTTTCAAAGTGGGACAGTGCCTCACCAAGTGAGGCAGACGCATCTGCCAGGTACAGAAGGGCGTCATCAGCATAGAGTGATAGTTTCTCCTCTAGGGGTCCCACCTTGATCCCTCGGACCCCCGGGTCGCGCCTGATGTGCGCGGCCAGGGGCTCCAGGGCCAAGGCAAATAGAGCCGGGGAAAGTGGGCAACCCTGCCTGGTCCCCCGCTCCAAGGAGAAGGGGGGCGACAGGGTCCCATTAGTGCGGATACGTGCCCTTGGGTGAGCATACAGCATTTGTATCCAGGATAGAAACCGGGGCCCAAAACCGAAGCGCGACAAAACCGCCCAGAGGTAGCCCCACTCGACCGAGTCGAAGGCCTTCTCAGCGTCGAGCGAGGCCACCACGCCTGCGCCGTCCGGGACCGCCACCGCGAGGTGGGTGTGTAGACGTCGAAGGTTAATGTCGGTCCCCCGACCCGGCATGAAGCCCGTCTGGTCTGGGTGGACCAGGGCTGTAATAACAGTGTTAAGCCTATTGGCAAGGATCTTCGCAAAGAGCTTCGCGTCAACATTGAGGAGGGAGATAGGACGGTATGAGGAGCATAAAGTGGGATCTTTACCGGCCTTGGGGATTACCACAATGACCGCGTCACACATCGAGTCCGGGAGTACACCCAGATCCGAGGCCGACGCAAACAAGGATAACAGCCTGGGGGCCAGGTCTTCTCCGTAAGTCTTGTAAAATTCAACCGGGAACCCATCCGGGCCCGGCGTCTTACCCCCTTGCATCGTTTTCAGGGCAGCTTGTATCTCCTCGATCTGAAATGGCGCGTCTAGTTTACGCGCCGCAGAGGACGTGAGGACCGGGATGTCCACCTCCTCCAGATAGGCCACTAGGTTCGGGAGGTGATACTTTACTCTAGAGGTGTACAGTTGCTGGTAATACTCCGCAAAACATCGGTTGATTTCTTGCGGAGTTGAGTGTAAGTTCCCCTCCCCATCCCTCACCTGGGCAACAGCAGAGGCACCTGAGTGCTCCCTGGACAGCCAGGCCAATAGCCTCCCCGTCCGCTCCCCTTGTTCGAAAATGCGCTGAGTCTGATGAAGAAGCTTCTTCTGAGTCAAGGCTGTCCGGAGGAGGACTGCCTGTTGCGTCAGGGCTTGCAGGGAGGAGTAGTGTTGCAGGTCTCGGGTGTTGACATACAGGGCCTCCTGTCTAACCGCCTCCCCCTCCACCCTGGTGAGTTCCGCCCTGCGTTCCCTCCGAACCCCCGCAATCAGGGACTGATAGTGTCCCCGGGAGGAGGCCTTAAAGGCATCCCACACCGTGTTCTCCGCAGCCGTACCCGGGTTTTCCGCCCAATAGGACCGGAGAGTGTCATGAATTTTGGGCTCCACCTCCGGATCCGAGATCCAGAACCTGGAGAGCCGCCAGAGGTTGCTGGCCGGATCCGTCGTCAAGGTCAATGAGAGGAGGAGTGGGGCGTGGTCTGAAATCCCGCGAGGGAGGATAGTAATGTCACGTACCCGGGGTAGTACTGGCGTCCCCACATATGCTAAGTCAATTCGGGAGAAGGATTTATGGGTGGCTGAGTGGCAGGTGAAGGCCCGAGTCCCCGGATTCCTCCAGCGCCAAACGTCCGTGAGCCCGTACGTGTCAGCCCATTCCGCCAGTCCCCGGCGAGTGGTGCCCGAAGGGGTGAACCTGTCCATACCAGTGTCTGGGACTAGGTTGAAGTCACCCATTAGGACCACATTTTCACAGGGAAACTGCGCCAACTTGGCCGCGAGTATTCCCAGGACCGCCAGGGAGGCGGGAGGGGGCAGGTACAGGCCCACCAGTATCCAGGGGAGATTGTAGATCATAGCATGGACCAACACAAATCTGCCATCGGGGTCAAGAACTAAATCAAGGAGCTTAAAGGGGAGGGATTTGAGCACTAAAACACTAACCCCTCTGGCATAGTTAGAATAAGTGGAATGGTAGTGGTGACCTACCCAGGGCCTTTTAAGGCTGAGGGTTTTGCTACCCATCAGATGTGTCTCCTGTAACACACAAACATGCGGGCTATGTTTTTTAATAAATTGGAACACTAGGGACCTCTTGACTGGGGAGTTCAGGCCCCGTGTGTTCCAGGAGAGGACATCAAGAGCAGCCATTGCAGACCACTAGGCAGGTAACCACAGGGGTAGAGCTACACTGGAGCCTCCAACCGATCACCCGACCCATCACCGGGGCGAGGGAGAGTCGTCGGCCCAACTCTAGAGCAATCAATATGCAAGAAATCAACAGTACTGTCATAACGTATAATACAATCAAACATAACAGGGCGCCAACCGGGCTTCCCAACCCCCCCCCCCACCCCGCCCCCCCCCCTAACATGGAGGAGGACTTGCATCCCAAAACAAACCCCAGCCCTAAGGCCGGACACGAGGGCAGTGTCCAAGCGGTTACCCGCTACTGTAAACAAAACAGTTAGTGGTCCTGAGAATCCACAGGAGGATGAGGTGTGTGGATCACCCGGATTCCCGGGGGTGCAGTTCTTGAGTACTAGTAACAAGGACATCCAACAGGGAGTCAAAAAATAAAACTAAAAATAAAAAGGGGGGAAAGACATGTGTGAGTCAACTTTCAGGGGGAGGAGATGGGAAGGGGGGGGGCCCCCCCTCGACATGTCTGCAGGACAGGGGAAATGGGGGTGGTGAAGGGGGATGGGGAGGAGGATCAGCTATAGCTTCTGGTCCACTGCTGGGGAGATACAGGCGGGGGGGAAAGGCGGCAGCCAAACAAGGTGACAGGGTGGGGACCAGCCCCCCCAACCCCCCAGGAGCAAAGGGGGAATGCCTCCGCGGCGTTAGTCAGGTAGGGGTGTTGTGGTGATGGCAGTCAGTAGGCCTCATATCTGCAGCGGGTCCGCCAGGACCTTAATGAACCCCCAATACCCCAGGGGGGGACCCCTGAATAGTGTACTCACAGTCAGTTGTCAAAGTTGAAGAAGGGGTGAATCACCGGACTCTCAGCCAGGGAGGGATTCGGCCCAGGCCGCTGCATCTCTCGGGGAGGTGAAAAAATGGATTCTCTCACCATCTTGAACTCTGAGCCTGGCAGGGAAGAGCATGCTGTACTTGATCCCCCGTTCTCTCAGGATGGCACGGACGTGGTCAAAGGACTTGCGCTGGCGCTGTGTCTCCACCGAGTAGTCTGGGAAAATCAGGAGCCTGGCGTTCTGGTATTTGAGATCTCCTTGCAGACGCGCTGCTCTGAGAAGAGTGTCCCTGTCGCGGTAGTGGAGGAATTTAAAAATAAAGGTGCGCGGCGGCGCTCCTACAGGGCCTCTGGTCGCCGGGATGCGATGGGCCCTCTCAATAGAGAAGTAGTGGGAGAACCGGGCGGCCGGGAGGATAGTGGGAAGGATTTGCTCCATGAAGGCCACAGGATCGGTACCTTCTGCCCCCTCCGGGAGGCCAAGGACACGGAGATTATTGCGGCGATTCCTGTTCTCGGCGTCTTCCGCTCTGTGCTCCAGGACCCTCACCCTGGCCTTCAGGGACTGGATGTCAGTGTGATGGTCCCTCTGGGTGTCCTCCAGGTCCGAGACCCGTCTCTCTGCTTCCGCCACGCGGTCCCTGAACGCATCCAGGTCGCGGCGTATGAGCGCTGTGTCCGCCTGGACATGATCAATCTTGATTGTTAGGGCTGATTGGCAGGTGGAGATCGCCGCCATAAGTGCCTCAAAGGCCGCCGACCCGGCCTGGATCGCATCGTCCCGCGGAACGTCCGGATGGGATGCCATGTGGACAGGAGGGGGAGGCCGCAGAGGGGCAGGCGTGTGTTTAGGCCCGGACTTCGGCGGGGTAGGTCCTGCGGCGGTGTTGCGGCGCGTCCGACAGCCCCTGCTATTCCGGCGCATTCCCTAGGAGACAGGGGAAGGATTTGTGAGAAGGTGGCCCGGAATCCACACAGGGAACAATGCAGGAAGGATTCTCAGAGCGGGAGCTCGGTCACTACACGTCCTCTCCCGTCGCCATCTTGGACACGCCCCCCGACTCCATACTTAACATGGCATCCGACGGAACTTCGTAAGGTTACTCCACATAGAAGCTAGGGTAACCTTACGCGGACGAAAACGACGTACGCGACGACAGGGCGGCGTAAAAGCGATCGGGAATCGGCGTACTAGTCTCATTTGCATATGCGTTACCTATGCAAATACAGCCTACCTAGGAATGCCCGCTCCCCCAGACTGATACCCACCCATCAAGGCATTTTGATATTTGCATAACTCCTCCTACTGCTCATATCGGGTTTGTTTGCCGCCCCCCCCCCCCTCAAAAAATAGAGCACCAGCTGCCACTGAGGCTCAGTATCAAATGTGGGTGTTACCTATGCAAATACAGCCCACTCCTCCAGACTGATACTCGCCCATCATGGTATTTTGATATCTGCATAACTCCTCCCACTGCTTGCATCAGGACTGAGTGCTCTTCCTTTTCATTCATTGGATTTCCGTTCTAATCATGGAGGCTCAGTATCGAATGTGGGCGTTACCTATGCAAATACAGCCTGTCTAGCAACGCCCACTCAGGAGGCCCCTCCCACCAGCCATGCATTGCAAAGAGAAGCGCAGAGTCCAAGTGATGATATCACTGGCTCTAAAATAAGATATGCAATAAAAATAGAAACACTTTATTCATAAATGTAATTAGCATGTTGATGAGGGGAGGAGGGAGGAACCAGGGATGGCAAAATGTACAGTGCCTTGAAAAAGTATTCACACCCCTTGAAATTCTCCACATTTTGTCATGTTACAACCAAAAACGTAAATGTATTTTATTAGGATTGTATGTGATAGACCAACACAGAGTGACACATAATTGTGAAGTGGAAGGAAAATGATAAATGATACAAATAAATATGTGAAAAGTGGAACCAATTGCCTTCAGAAATCACCTGATTAGTAAATAAAGTCCACCTGTGTGTCATTTAATCTCAGTAGAAATACAGCTGTTCTGTGAAGCCCTCCGAGGTTTGTTAGAGAACCTTAGTGAACAAACAGCATCATGAAGGCCGAGGAACACACCAGACAGGTCAGGGATAAAGTTGTAGAGAAGTATAAAGCAGGGGGAGGTTATAAAAAAAAAAATCTCCCAAGCTTTGAAGATCTCACGGAGCTTCTGTTCAATCCATCATTGGAAAATGGAAAGAGTACGGCACAACCGCAAACCTACCAAGACACGGCCGTCTGCCTAAACTGACCAGGCCGGGCAAGGAGAGTATTCATCAGAGAGGCAGCCAAGAGGCTGCAGAGATCCACAGCTCAGGGGGGAGAATCTGTCCACAGGACAACTATTAGTGGTGCTCTCCACAAGTTTGCCCTTTATGGAAGAGTGACAAGAAGAAAGACTTTGGAGAAAGAAAGACATAAGAAGTCCAGTTTGCAGTTTGTGAGAAGCCATGTGGGGGAGGGGACATAGCAAACACGTGGAAGAAGGTGCTCTGGTCACATGACACCAAAATTTCACTTTTTGGCCTAAAAGCAAAACTATGTGTGGAGGAAAACTAACACCACACATCACCCTGAACACACCATCCCCACCGTGAAACATGGTGGTGGCAGCACCATGTAGGGGGGATGCTTTTCTTCAGCAGGGACAGGGAAGCTGGTCAGAGTTGATGGGAAGATGGATGGAGACAAATACAGGACAATATTAGAGGAAAACCTGTTAGAGTGTGCAAAAGACTTGAGACCGGGGCAGATAGGTTCACCTTCCAGCAGGAAAACGACCCTAAAGTACAACCAGAGCTACAATGGAATGCTTTAGATCAAAATATATTCATGTGTTAGAATGGCCCAGTCACAGTCCAGACCTAAATCCCATTGAGAATCTGTAGGCAAGACTTGAAAATTGCTGATCACAGACGCTCTCCATCCAATCTGACAGAGCCTGAGATATTTTACAAAGAAGAAGAATGGGCAGCCTTCTAGGTAACAGCATTTTACACGAGAGGCCTGGCTGGCGATAGGGCTGCAGACGGAAGGGTAAAGCACGACTTCCTGCCATTTATTTTTAGGCCATCTCGGCTTCTGTTCAGCGAGATCCACAACCTAATAATTAGAATGTGAACAAACAACCAGTTTTTTTTTTTTTTTACTATTTTCTCCCATCTGTGAGAACGCGTCTGCATCCCTTCAGTGATTCCTGTATAAAAGATTTTTTTTTTTAATCTCCGAATTTGCACTTCTTTTCCTTTTTAATTGTAGCTTTTTAGAGCTGCTTCATTAAACCCACCTGTTCTCTATGTAAATAGCGTTGCCCCCCCCCCCCATTATTTAATGCAGATGAAGCGGCAGATTCATCAGACGTGGCTGTTTATGGAGCTGATGGTAATTATGCGCATTAATGTGAGCGCTTTGTCACCAGAACCTGCGACGATGATGATGATGATGGAGTGACAGCGGAAGGTGAGAGAAACTCTTGTCAAGGTTTTTGATGCAAGGCCGGGCCGAGGGGTAGGCAGAAATGGCAGCTGCCTTGGGGGCTTCGGCAAGAGGGGGCTCAAAAGTGGAGAACTTGCAACTTATGCTGCTGAAGAAGATCAAGGGGGAGGGGGTCAAATTTGGGTGCCTTGGGTGCTAAAGGATCTTGTCCTGGCACGGCAGCCCTTTTGTACCGTGTCGACATGGCAGAGTCAGTGCTGTCACTGTTGTTAGAACTTCATCCCAGAAGAAGACATAGCAGTAGTAGTTGGAACAATCATCGATTCCCGACTCGACTACGCAAACTCCCTCTACATGGGTCATAGGACTACCTAAATACCAGATCTCGCACCTACAAGTCGTCCAGAACACGACAGCAAGACTGGTAACGGGGAAACAACCCTGGAAATCCATCACCCCTTCACGGAGGACCCTTCATTGGCTAACCGTGAAGGATCGGGTCACATTGAAGACCCTCTGTCTCACCCACACGTGCACACAAGGAATCTCAATACTTACGCAAGAAAATCAAACACTACACCCCCAATTGCATTCTCTGATCGACCAACCAAAACCTCCTCCACATCTCCAAGTCCCGCTACAAATTGAAGGGAGAACGAATATTTGCAGTCCAAGGACCACGGCTTTGGAACGCTCTACCCACAAACATCCACATGGAAGAAAACCATCAGGCCTTCAGGGAAAAACTTAAGACCCACCTCTTCTGAAGGATCCGGACGACACTGGATGGAAATAAGCGCCTTGAGGTGATTTAGTTCGCATTTATAGTGCTATACAAGTTATTCACTCACTCAGAACTTCGGTTAGATATTGTGTTTTAGGTCAAAAGATATCTCTGGTAGTCTTTGGACAAGGTCTCAATTGCTTGGGGGAAAGTCGGCCATGTATTACTTGGAAGGGAGGAAGATGATCGGCAGTAATGCAAAGATGGAGGCCAGTAGGAGCAGCTCAAAGGATAGATGTGAGTGAGAGGAGATCGAAATATGGAAGCTATTCAGAGATTATGGATAGATTGAGGATGAACAAGAGTACTGGAAGGATTAAGGCCAGTTTCCGTAGCTGGAAGGATGGGAGTTGGTGAGTTGTCCTAGAGGGATGGAGGCCAGTCGGAAGAATTAGAAGAATAGGGGTCATTCATAGGAAGCAGAAGGTGGAGAATAGTCTCGGGTACTGGAAGGATGAGACCAGCCAGGGGAGTTGGATGAATGCATGTTGGCGAGTGGATGTAGAAAAATTTAAGCCAACCAGGGAGCTCAGTAGAGATGAAAGTGTGAAAAGTGAAGGGCAATCAGTGGAGCTGGAAGGATTGGGGTTGGAGAGTTGTACTGGAAGGATGGCCATTTAAAAGAATTGGAAGTATACGGGACATTTATAGGAACAGAAGGATGGAGGAGATCGAAATATGGAGGCCATTCAGAGATTCAGAGATGCTGGATAGATTGAGGATGAACAAGAGGATTAAAGCCAGTTTGCGGAGCTGGAAGTATGGGGGTTGGTGAGTTGTCCTGGAAGGATGGAAGCTACTCAGAAGAATTAGAAGAATAGGGGTCATTCATAGGAGGCAGAATGACGGAGGATAGTCTCTGGTACTGGAAGAATGAGACCAGTCAGGGGAGTTGGAAGAATGGATGTTGGTGAGTGGATATAGAAAAATAGAAGCCAACTATGGAGCTGATAGAGCCTGCTGAGTTAGAGACGAAAGTGTGAAAAGTGAAGGCATTTATAGGAAGCAGAAGGATGGAGCCCAATCGGAGGAGATCGAAATATGGAGGCCATTCAGAGATGCTGGATAAAGAGGAGTAACAAGAGTAGTGGAAGGATTAAGGCCAGTTTGCGGAGCTAGAAGGATGGGGGTTGGTGAGTTGTACTGGAAGGACGGAGGCCACCCAGAAGAATTAGAAGGATAGGGGCCATTTATAGGAAGCAGAAGGTGGAGGATAGTCTTGGGTACTAGAAGGATGAGACCAAAAATGGAAGCCAACCAGGGAGCTGATAGAGTCTGCTGAGTTAGAGGGTGTGAAAAATGAAGGCCAATCAGTGGAGCTGGAAGGATGGGGGTTGGTGAGTTGTACTGGAAGGATTGCCATTTAGAAGAGTTGGGAATATAGGGGGCATTTATAGGAAACAGAAGGATGGAGGAGATCAAAATATGGAGGCCATTCAGAGATGCTGGATAGATAGAGGATTACCAGAGTGCTAAAAGGATTAAGGCCAGTTAGCCAAACTGGAAGGATGGGGGTTTTGAGAGTTATACAGGAAGGATAGCCACCTAAAGGAGACCAGACAGGGAGGTGGAAGAATGGATGTTGGTAAGTGGATGTAGAAAAATGGAAGTCAACCAGGGAGCTGATAGGCTGAGTACAGATAAAACTGTGAATCCCTGTCAGTGGAATTGGAAGGACAGAAGATCTTCAGTTGTGCTGGAAGGATAGAGGCTAGGCAGAAAAGCTGAATGAATGAAGGTTAGTATGGGTAAATTGGAAGGATAGAGGCCAGTCAGAGGAATTGAAAGCAAGTTTAGTTAGCAGATGTAGAAAAATAGCACCCAACCCTGGAGATGAAGATATCGAGTCTGGAGGGTAGAGTCAATGTCAGAGTCAATGGCCAGTCAGTGGGGTTGGAAGGATGAAAGATTCTTAATAGTACTGGAGTGATGGTGGCCAGCCAGAGGAACTAGAAGGATTGAGGCCAGCCCAAGAAGTTGGAAGGTAAGGGGGCATTTTTATGAACAAGATGGAGGACAGTCGTGGGTACTGGAAGGATGGAGACCAGTCAGGGGGGAATGGACATCGCTTAGTGAATGTAGAAAAATGGAAGCCAATCAGAGAGTTAATAGTGTCTGGTGAGGAGAGCTAAAAACCAGGCAGTGGAGTTGGAATGATAAATATGTTCAGTTGTGCTGGAAGAATGAAGGTCAGCCAGAAAAACTGAAAGGATGAAGGATAGAGGCCAGTCAGGGAAGTTGGAAGGATGGAGGTTGGTGACTGGATGTAGAAAAATGGAAGCCATCCGTGGAGCTGAATAAATATAATGTGGGCAGCAGAGTCAGTGTCAGAAGCCAATCAATGGAGTTGGAAGGATGGAAGATGCTCAGTGGTACTGGAGTGATGGAGGCTAGCCAAAGGTCCTGAAAGGATGGAGGTTGTAAGGGGAGTTGAATGGATGGATGGATTGAGGTTGGTTTTAGAAAAATGTAGACCGACCAGGAAGCTAAAAATTCAAAGAGCTGAAATAATAAGGGGCAGTCAGTGGAGTTGGAAGAATGAAAGCTGATCAGTGGCGCACGAAAGATGAAGAGCACCCAAAGATACCAAAGAAATGGAGACTAGCCAGGATGGAGGTTGTTGGTTGGTTCTAGAATGGTAGATACCAATCAGGAAGCTGAAGAGATAACGTCTGGTGAGTGGAGCGGAAGAACAAAGGCCAGTCAGTGGAGTTGGAGGAATGGATGATGATCAGTGGTACCCAAAGAAGGAAAGCCAACCAAAGATACTGAAAGAATGGAGACTAGTGAGGGGGGTGAAAGAATGGAGGTGGTTGGTAGGTCGGTTCTAGAAAGGATAGAGGCCAATCAGGAAGCTGAAGAGATTAAGTCTGGTGAGTGGAGCTTAAGAACAAAGGCCAGTCAGTGGAGTTGGAAGAATGGAAAAAGATCAGTAGTGCTCGAAGGATGAAGACCACCCAAAGATACCAAAAAAATGCAGACTAGCCAGGAGATGTGAAAGGATGGAGACTAGTAAGGGGGTGAAATGATGGAGACTATTAGGGCCGTACACACGATCAGACCGGTCCGATGAAACTGGCCTTAAGGCCAGTTTCATCGGACCAAATTGATCGTGTGTACGGCCCATCGGACCGTTGTCCATCGGACCAAAGTTTTAAAACTTGCTTTAAAATCTGTTCGATGGACACCTGACCGTCGGACCAAAACGATGGTTAGTACACAAAAGCATCGGACCAAAAATCCGCGCATGCTCAGAATCAAGTCGACGCATGCTTGGAAGCATTGAACTTCGTTTTTTCGTTCTATGTCACCGCGTTCTGACCCCATCTGATTTTGGACTGATGGTGTGTACGCACATCGGATCATCAGACCACTTCAGCGGTGGCCCGATGAAAAAAAGGTCTGTCGAACCATTCTCATCGGACCGGTCTGATCGTGTGTACAGGGCCTTAAGGGGAGGTGAAATGATGGAGGTGGTTGGTTGGTTCTAGAAAGGTAGAGGCCAATCGGGAAGCTGAAGAGATAAAGTCTGGTGAGTGGAGCTGAAGAACAAAGGCCAGTCAGTGGCGTTGGAAGAATGGAAGATGATCAGTGGTGCCCGAAAGACTAAGACCACCCAAAGATACCAAACAAATGGAGACTAGCCAGGAGAGATAAAAGGATGGAGACTAGTAAGGGGGTGAAAGGATGGAGACTAGTAAGGGGATGAAAGGATGGAGACTAGTAAGGGGGATGAAAGGATGGAGGTTGTTGGTTGGTTCTAGAAAGGTAGATGCCAATCAGGAAGCTGAAAAGATAAAGTGGAGCTGAAGAACAAAGGCCAGTCAGTGGAGTTAAATGAATTGAAGATGATCAGTGGTGCCCAAAGGATGAAGACCAACTAAAGATACTAAAATAATGGAGACTAGTAAGGGGGGTAGGGGTGAAAGGATGGAGATTGTTGGTTGGTTGGTTCTAGAAAGGTAGAGGCCAATCAGGAAGCTGAAGAAATAAAGTCTGGTGAATGGAGTTGAAGAACAAAGGCAAGTCAGTGGAGTTGGAGGAATGGATGATCAGTGGTGCCCAAAGGATGAAGACAGACCAAAGATACTGAAAGAATGGAGACTAGTAAGGGGGGGGGGGTAAAGGGATGGAGACTAGTAAGGTAGGTGAAAGGATGGAGGTTGTTGGTTGGTTCTAGAAAGGTAGAGGCCAATCAGGAAGCTAAAGAGATAAAGTCTGGTGAGTGGAGCTGAAGAACAAAGGCCAGTCAGTGGAGTTGGAAGAATGGAAGATGATTAGATGGTGCCCAAAGGACAAAGACAGACCAAAGATACTGGAAAAATGGAGACTAGTAAGGAGGTGGGGGTGAAAGGATGGAGGTTGTTGGTTGGTTGGTTGGTCGTTCTAGAAAGGTAGAGGCCAATCAGGAAGCTGAAGAGATAAAGTCTGATGAGTGGAGTTGAAGAACAAAGGCCATTCAGTGGAGTTGGAAGAATTGAAGATGATCAGATGGTGCCCAAAGGACAAAGACAGACCAAAGATACTGAAAAAATGGAGACTAGTAAGGAGGTGGGGGTGAAAGGATGGAGGTTGTTGGTTGGTTGGTTCTAGAAAGGTAAAGGCCAATCAGGAAGCTGAAGAGAAAAAGTCTGATGAGTGGAGCTGAAGAACAAAGGCCAGTCAGTGGAGATGGAAGAATGGAAGATGATCAGATGGTGCCCAAAGACAGACCAAAGATACTGGAAAAATGGAGACTAGTAAGGAGGTGGGGGTGAAAGGGTGGAGGCTGTTGGTTGGTTGGTTCTAGAAAGGTAGAGGCAAATCAGGAAGCTGAAGAGAAAAAGTCTGGTGAGTGGAGCTGAAGAACAAAGGCCAGTCAGTTGAGTTGGAAAAATGAAAGATGATCAGATGGTGCCCAAAGGACTAAGACAGACCAAAGATACTGAAAGAATGGAGACTAGTAAGGGGGGTGGGGGTGAAAGGGTGGAGGTTGTTGTCTGGTTCTAGAAAGGTAGAGGCCAATCAGGAAGCTGAAGAGATAGGGCCAGATTCAGGTAGATGAGAGTATCTTTCCTCTGGAGTAACGCTTCTCATTTACGTTACTCTGAAGTCCCTTTCAGCGCAAGTCCTGTAATTCACATAGCAGTTGCGCGTAAACTTGCGCCAGAGTAACGATAATGCGCTGGCGTAACCCGACGCAAGTGGAAGTGGGTGTGATCATATGTAAATGATGGGCGGAGGCCGGCGCAGAGGCTTACGTTCAGCGCATCATCCACGGAGCATGCGCAGTGAGTGCGGCTCCCCTCGCCCCCTTGTGCGCATGCTCACAACTTCCGTCGGCACCACTTCCTGGGAAACGTCAGCGCAATGCGTTCCGCTGGGCGCTTAAAAGCGCTGGCGGAAACGCCATTCCGGCGCAAAAGTAGTTCCGTTTCCCCCCACCCCAGGGAAGATACTTTTGCTCTGTAATGGCTGCTCCCGCTACCCCCAGAGAGAGGAGGAACCTCAATTTTAATACCCAGGAGGTCTCAGTCATTATCTCGGCTATGGAGACGGAGAATGAATTTCTCCATGGCCAAAAAAGCCGCAAGACCAGCCGGGAGAGGAAGCAGGGCATCCTGGAGTCGATTGCTGCCAGGGTCAATGTCCTGGGCTACTCCACCCGGACTGCTGGGGACATACAAAAGAAAATAAATGACCTGCGGCGCAAGGTGAGGGACAAGGTGGCCTCCATCAGGAGGTATGAGAGGGGCACAGGTGGTGGTCCCCCATGTCCTGTCACCCTGACCGCAGAGGAGGAGGTGGTTGCTCGCTGCCTGGAGAGGGAGCAGGTGGAGGGGGTCGCAGGCTATGACTCCGTGGAGGAAGGCACAAGGACAGGTAAGTGTTTTATAATCCCCTATTTGATGTTTTGCATTTGGGGGGGTGGGGGGGGGGACATGTGCCAAGTGTGTGGGACCACCAACATGTGTCTGCTTTGTGTCATCCACAGATGACGGAGCTGGGCCATCATCTGTCAGCCTGCATTCCACCCCATCCCCCGCACGCCATCATGTGCCCGAGCCACTGGGTGGTGAAGAGGTTGTGGAGGAGGAGAGTGGCCACACCACACCTGCCGAGGTGGTTGTGGAAGATCCTGCTGTGGCAGAGCAGGACTTTTCATTAGTCTTGTCTGTCTCCTCCCCTTCTCCTGGCCCGTCTGTCGTCCCCTCCCCCATCCTTGGAAGCCCCTCAAGGGCGACACCTTCCACCCGAGGACATCCATCTTCGGGCCCCAGGAAGGCGACCCAGAAGACCAGGGGGGTGTCTGATGGTGTCCAGGACCAGTTGGCGAGGGATCACGCCAGACAGACAGAACAAATGGGGGCCATAGCGGACCACTTGCAGAAAGTGTCTGACAGCCTGGGCTCCGTTGCCAACCTCAGCAACGCAGTGCAGGATGTCAGCTCTAACTGCGCTGCAGTGGTCACCACTTTGGGGGAGGTGCAGGGGGATATCCAGCACCTTACTGCAGCCGTCCAGGCCAACACTGCTGCCATCCATGGGAACAGTGCTGCCATCCGTGAGCAGGGGAGGCTGAGTCGGCGGGCCCAGCATTACCAGATGACCCGTCAGCTCCGGATGCAGGCCCAGACGAACACATACCTTGGACGGATAGCCAGGGCCTTGGAGGGCACGCAGGCCACACCTGCCAGGAGTGGCCCACCTGGGGATCAGCCACCTCCAGATGCCCCCCCACCCCCACCCACTCCATCCAGGCAGCTGCGGAGCCAGAGAGGGGCCCCCATAAGAAGCCCCCGGCATCCCCGATGAGGCCTTTTTTTTGTTGCTGGTTTTATATTATTATTTTTGACATACTCAGGTCATGAGTTTATTTTTTTTTTTTCTCAGGTTATGAGATTATTTTTCTTGTATTGATCAGGATATGATCTTTCTAATTTATTTTTGTACTGCACACGGTCAGGAGTGCAGGGGACAGTGTGAATGGTGTGTGAATGTGAGAGGGTGGCACTCCTGAAAGTAAGGGGTGTCACCCTCGGCCGTGGTGGTGAAGTGAACCCCACGGCTGAATGAATGACGTGTGAAAGGTGTGTGAATGGACAGTGACATCATTGGGGCCTTGACGCTGGCGTTACTGCTCCCAACTCCTACATGCTGGACTTGGGCTAATCCAATGCGATGTGCATGTGGTGTGTGTGATCTAGGGACATCAGTGGTGTACACGCGTGCACTGACTGTGTTATTAATGTTTTGGTTTAGTGTCCAAAGATGCCTACGGCGAGGACCCTCCTGACTGCTCTTCCATCAGCAGACTGGGTGTCCTCTGGCAGGGGGGGACTGTGTGGGTCGGGGGTCAGGTCATCACGTATGTCAATATGCAGGCCTTTTTTCATAGCAAAGTTATGTAGTATGCAACATGCACCGATGATCTGACACACAAAGGTAGGGGAATACAATAGGGCCCCCCCAGACTTATCCAGGCAGCGGAAACGGGACTTCAGGAGCCCAAATGTTTGCTCAACCACTGCACGGGTTTTGATGTGTGCTTCATTGTATTTTCTCTCTCCTCTGGTTTGGGGGTTCCGGAAAGGAGTCATTAGATGGGGTCCCAATGCATATGCAGAGTCACCTGTAAGGTAAAAGACAGGAGAATGTTAGTCATGCATGTGCGATTTCTGTTGTGCATGACGGGAGGGGATAGTCATGCCTGACTCCCATGTCACTCACCAACCAGCCAGCTGTCCCCATACATGTTCTGGTTAAATTCTGCTGGGATGGGGCTCTGACGGTATATGAAACTGTCATGGCTGGACCCGGGGTGTTTGGCACGGACGTGCCATATGAGGCGTTGGGCATCGGCTATCACCTGTACGTTGATGGAATGCCAATGCTTCCGATTGCGGTATATGTGCTCTGTGGCACTGGGGGGCTGTAGGGCCACATGTGTGCAATCAATGGCCCCCACAGTGCGTGGGAATCTGGCAATGTTGTAGAAATCTGTCATTGCCTTCTGCCGTAGCTCCTCAGTGGTTGGTCTGATGAACTGGTTGGACATGCGTCTGAGGATTGCAGGGACAACCTGGTGCACACATCTGCTTATGGAGGATTGTGACATCCCAGCCACCACTCCACTTGTACGCTGGAATGATCCACTTGCAAGGAAATGGAGTGTTGCCAGGACCTTCACCAGTGGCTGCACTGCTTGTGATCGGTGTGTTGGGCTGGTGATGTCATCCTGCAGGGTTGTGGTTAGTTCAAGTATTGCATCAGGGCTGAATCTGAAGAGGCGATACACCTCCTCATCCCCCATGCCAAAGAGGTTCATACGAGTGTGGTATATCCTCTCACGTGCCCGCCTTCTTGGTTCCAGGGGACCCATCAGTAGTTCTAGGACCACGAGTGCCCCTGGCATGTTGGCACACAGAGGTGTTGTCCTTGCAAGTGGGGGTGCTCAGCAAGCTCCTATCGTCGGTAACGCTGCTGTAGCTGCTCTCCTGCTGACCTGTGACCGTCTGGAGTAAAGATAAAGCAGCCTTTTGTAGAAATAACTTTGCGCTGGACGGATCAGATACGCGCGGCGCATGTAGCCGGCGTATGGTGCTAATCCGTTCGTGAATTGGGAAAAATCCCTCATTTGCATATTTGCAGGGGAAATCAATAGGCGCGACTGATGCGCCCAGCGAAATTAAGCGCTGACGATACTCTGGCGTCGGAACGTTCCGCCGGTCGCAAATGACCCGTTATTGGGCGCATCTAGTTTGGTGGGTACGGGCACATAGAAACGACGGCGCATCATCACAGTTACGCGGCGCATATCGAAATACTCCAGCGCAAGTGTTCCTGAATCTGGCCCATAAAGTCTGGTGAGTGGAGCTGAAGAACAAAGGCCAGTCAGTGGAGTTGGAAGAATAAAAGATGATGAGTGGTGTGGAAAGGATGATGAAGGCCACCCAAAGATACTGAAAGATTGTGGACTAGTAAGGGGAGGGTGAAAGGATGGAGGTTGTTGGTTGGCTCCAGAAAGGTAAAGGCCAATCAGGAAGCTGAAGGGTTAAAGTCTGGTGAGTGGAGCAGAATCCGTGGAGACCAGTCGGGAGAGTTGGAAGGAAGGAGGTTGCTGAGTGGTGAATTGGTGTAAATTTTACTCTAACAGGTTCGGTCCCTTTTTCTGATCTCAAGCGATGAGAGGCCCTGGCTGATGGCCGTTACTTGGCACTTCTCTATTAAGCCTCGCACAAAGCGTCAGCTCTGCAGCCAGCCAGGGGTGTAATAGCTCAAATGTGACATAATCCCTTATCTGATTGGAACGGAGCTCACACGGCCTAATGCAGCACTTATACCGCAGTCCTGGCACCAACTCGGCACTTGGCTAATTCTCCGTTCTTCACATATCTCATGTTGGATCATCCTGAGCTTTTGTGCTGAAACTCTCAGACATCTTCTCCCTCCCCGTATCTGACCCCAACAGTCATCGAAAACTCAACACAAAACGTTCTTCTTGAGGTCAGGCTGAGGATTTGTACGAAACGAATAGGGTGAAAATGACATTACAGATGGAAGTATTATGCCGCGTACACGCGATCGTTTTTCAGCATGAAAGAAGAAAAACGTCGGGCCTAATTCTCAAAGAGATACGACGGTGTATCTCCAAATACACCGTCGTATCTCTGTTTCTGAGCCCTCCTATCTATGCGTCTGATTCTTAGAATCAGTTACACATAGATTTGGCGTAGATCCGACTGGCGTAAGTCACTTACACCGTCGGATCTTAAATGCAATACTACGCCGGCCGCTAGGTGGCGTTCCCGTCGATTTCGGCGTCGAATATGCGAATGAGCGTGATATGCCGATTCCAGAACGAAGTTGCGCGCCGTCGGCGTAGTTTACGTAGTTTGCGTACGTGTAACGTTACCCCTGCTAGAAGGAGGGGTAACCTTGCGTAGGTCCGGCGTAAGCCATGTTAAGTATGGACGTCGGGACAGCGTCGTGTTTTTCCGTCGTTTACGTCTTTTGCGTAACTCGTCGCGAATAGGCCTTTACGTTAATTACGTTGCCGTCGTAATCGCTGTATTTGCGGCGTACTATGGAGCGTGCGCAGTGGCCTACGTTTAAGGCTGGCGCATGCGCAGTTCGTTTGGCACGGGGGCGCGCTTAATTTAAATACAGCACGCCCCCCTCTTTCCCTATTTGAATTACGCGGCCTTACGCCGTCCCCTTTACGATACGCCGACACAAATTACGGAGCAAGTGCTTCGAGAATACAGCACTTGCCCGTAAAAACTGCGTAGGCGTAGCGTAAATGGGATACGCCGCAAATACGCGTTTTTTTGAGAATCTGGCCCGTCGTTTTTCAGCATGTAGGCGGCAGGTCGGCTCTGCTGGGCGAGAGCACGTAGTATAACTTCACCTCGCCCAGCAGCCAATAGGGGGGCGCGCACGTCGTCGGAGATTGCGCGCACGCGCCTCCCCGCTCGACCCTGACTCCCGCCCGCGTGCCTTGTGTCCGCGATCGCCGCCGGCCACCCGCGATCGCTCGTTACAGAGCGGGGACCGGGAGCTGTGTGTGTAAACACACAGCTCCCGGTCCTTTTAGGGACTGGGAGCTGTGTGAACAGCTATCTGTCATTTCCCCAAGTCAGTCCCACCCCCTACAGTTAGAACACACCTAGGGAACATTCCCTTCCTCGCCACCTAGTGATTAACCCCTTCCCTGCCAGTGTCATTTTTATAGTAATCAATGCATTTTTTTTAGCACCGATTGCTATAAAAATGCCAATGGTCCCAAAAATGTGTAAACAGTGTCCGGAGTGTCCGCCATAATGTCGCAGTGCCGGGAAAAAAAAAATCGCTGATCGCCGCCATTACTAGTAAAAAAAAAAAATTAATAAAAATGCCATAAAACTACCCCCTATTTTGTAAACGCTACGGGCCAGATTCGCAGCTAAGATACGACGGTGAGTCTCCAGATACGCCGCCGTATCTCTGTTTCTGTGCCCGGGGTATCTATGCGACCGATTCTTAGAATCAGTTAGGCATAGATTTGGCGTAGATCCGACTTGCGTAAGTCACTTACACCGTCTGATCTAAGTTGCAATGTTACGCTTGGCCGCTAGGTGGCGTTCCCGTCGATTTCTGCGTCGAATATGCAAATGAGCCCGATCCGCCGATCCCCGAACGTATTTGCGCGCCGTCGTCGTCGTTTACGTCGTTCGCGTAAGCGTGAGGTTACCCCTGCTATACGAGGGGTAACCTTGCGTAGGTCCGGCGTACGCCATGTTAGGTATGGACGTCGGGACAGCGCCGCGTGTTTCCGTCGTTTACCTATGAGGGGTAACCTTGCGTAGGTCCGGCGTACGCCATGTTAGGTATGGACGTCGGGACAGCGCCGCGTGTTTCCGTCGTTTACGTATGAGGGGTAACCTTGCGTAGGTCCGGCGTACGCCATGTTAGGTATGGACGTCGGGACAGCGCCGCGTGTTTCCGTCGTTTACCTATGAGGGGTAACCTTGCGTAGGTCCGGCGTACGCCATGTTAGGTATGGACGTCGGGACAGCGCCGCGTGTTTCCGTCGTTTACGTATGAGGGGTAACCTTGCGTAGGTCCGGCGTACGCCATGTTAGGTATGGACGTCGGGACAGCGCCGCGTGTTTCCGTCGTTTACGTATGAGGGGTAACCTTGCGTAGGTCCGGCGTACGCCATGTTAGGTATGGACGTCGGGACAGCGCCGCGTGTTTCCGTCGTTTACGTATGAGGGGTAACCTTGCGTAGGTCCGGCGTACGCCATGTTAGGTATGGACGTCGGGACAGCGCAGCGTGTTTCCGTTGTTTACCTATGAGGGGTAACCTTGCGTAGGTCCGGCGTACGCCATGTTAGGTATGGACGTCGGGACAGCGCCGCGTGTTTCCGTCGTTTACGTATGAGGGGTAACCTTGCGTAGGTCCGGCGTACGCCATGTTAGGTATGGACGTCGGGACAGCGCCGCGTGTTTCCATCGTTTACGTCACTCGTCGCGAATAGGGCTGTGCGTTAATTACGTAGACGTCGAAAACCAATGTATTGGCGGCGTACTATGGAACAGTGGGCTACGTTTACGGCCGGCGCATGCGCAGTTCGTTCGACGCGGGGGCGCGCTTAATTTAAATACAAGCCGACCCCCGGGGATACGCCGGGCCATTTACACCACGTCGCTGCAAATTACGGAGCAAGTGCTTGGAGAGTTTAGATGCCGTATCTGGAGAAATGTCCTCTTTGGATAAAAGGTACACTCTTCTTCAACTACAAAAACATTCGGAATTCTCTTCCTTGCAGCTATGGCAACTGTACTCTGTAGACGGGAGATTCTTAAATACTCATCTCCGTGCTTTTGTAATTGATCCGGCAACAATACAAACAGGTCCCTAGTTTGTAATTCAGGTCATCGTGATTTATGACCACCCACTAATCACCTTCAGCGTCGCTTCATTCATCTCTTGAAGCCTTTGGAAATGCATAGCGCACCCCTAAACCCCGCACTCTGTACACAGCCCGCCCCTGAACTCTGCACTCTGTACACAGTCCGCCCCTGAACTCTGCACTCTGTACACAGCCCGCCCCTGAACTCTGCATTCTGTACGTAATGCACCCCTAAACCCTGCACTCTGTACACAACCTGCCCCTGAATTCTGCACTCTGTACGTAATGCACCCCTGAACTCTGCACTCTGTACGTAACGCACTTACGAATCCTGCACTCTGTACCTAGCGCACCCCTAAACCCTGCACTCTGTACGTAGCACACCCCTAAAAACCTGCACTCTGTACATAGCACACCCCTGAACTCTGCACTCTGTACGTAACACACTCCTGAACCCTGCACTTTGTTTGAAGCGCACTCCTGAACCCTGATCTCTGTACATATTACACCCCTGAACTCTGCACTCTGTACGTATCGCACTCCTGAACTCTGTACATAACAAACCCCTGAACTCTGCACTCTTTACATAGCACACTCCTGAACTCTGCACTCTCTACACAATACTCCCCTGAACCCCACACTTTGTACATAACACACTCCTGAACAACACGTACACTGCACTCTGTACATAACACACTTCTGAACGCTGCACTCTATACATAGCACACTCCTGAACCCTGCATTCTGTACTTAGCGCACCCCTACAACCTGCACTCGTACATAGCACACCTCTGAACTCTGCACTCTGTACGTTACCTACTCCCTAACCCTGCACTCTGTATGAAGCGGACCCCTGGACCCTGCACTATGTACATAACACACCCCTGAATTCTGCACTCTGTACATAACACACCCCTGAACTCTGCACTCTGTACATAACACACCCCTGGACTCTGCACTCTGTACACAATACACCCCTGAACTCCACACTTTGTACATAACACACTCCTGAACTCTGCACTTTGTACCTAGCACACTCCTGAACTCTGCACTCTGTACGTAGCACACTCCTGAACTCTGCACTCTGTACGTATCGCACTCCTGAACTCTGCACTCTGTACACAATACACCCCTGAACTCCACACTCTGTACATAACACACCCCTGAACTCTTCACTCTGTACATGGCACACTCCTGAACCCTGCATTCCCTACACAATACACCCCTGAACCCCACACTTTGTACATAACACACTCCTGAACCCTGCACTCTGTACATAACACACCCCTGAACTCTGCACTTTGCACATAACACACTCCTGAACTCTGCACATAGAATACTTCTGAACGCTGCACTCTATACATAGCACACTCCTGAACTCTGCACTCTGTACACAATACACCACTGAACTCCACACTCTGTACATAGGACACCCCTGAACTCTGCACTCTGTATGTAGCGCACCCCAGATACAACCAGCCTTCTGAGGGTAACCATACTTCTGCGGCGGCCCACAATGCTCAAGCAGAAGCAGTGTATGCTCTGGTGTCTCTATTAGGTCAGTGCCCCCCCCCCCCGCCCCGTTACAGCCAAAGTAGAGGTGGCGTCAATAACATGACAGACCCTCCACCATGCGCCATGATGCAGCAGCGTGACATACCACCATTCCCAGTAGTTGGGGCGGCGGCGGCGGCAGGCATGAGCGCTGCCTGGGAGATTTGGAATGCGGTCGGCAACAGATGTCCTGACAGGTCCCCATTTCCGAAAAAAAAGGGAAAAAAATCTGTTTGAAAGGCATTCCCAATAAGGAGAGAGAAAGTTCATTTAACACAGTCGCCTCCTGACCAGATGGAGTTACCATGGGAACTGCCTCAAAGACCAGCACTCATCTAATTAAGATCCCCCAGAGGAATAAGGACACAGCCTTCCTTCGTGAACCTTTTCCGCCAGGCGGCAGGGACCGCGGGGCGGCGGATGGCGGAGGAGACATCAGCCGGCGAACCTTTTCATTCTTCCTCTGATAAAGCTGATATCGTGTGAAAGAAGTGTGAAAAGGATAAAACGATAAACATTATTCTCTATGTATTGTTATAAAGTAACATTGCGTTGCGCTCAGAATGCAGGGATCAGGAGTGCGTTGGGCTCAGAATGCAGGGATCAGGAGTGCGTTGTGCTCAGAATGCAGGGATCAGGAGTGCGTTGGGCTCAGAATGCAGGGATCAGGAGTGCGTTGCGCTCAGAATGCAGGGATCAGGAGTGCGTTGCGCTCAGAATGCAGGGATCAGGAGTGCGTTGGGCTCAGAATGCAGGGATCAGGAGTGCGTTGTGCTCAGAATGCAGGGATCAGGAGTGCGTTGCGCTCAGAATGCAGGGATCAGGAGTGCGTTGGGCTCAGAATGCAGGGATCAGGAGTGCTTTGTGCTCAGAATGCAGGGATCAGGAGTGTGTTGTGCTCAGAATGCAGGGATCAGGAGTGCATTGTGCTCAGCATGCAAGGATCAGGAGTGCATTGTGCTCAAAATGCAGGGATCAGGAGTGCGTTGCGCTCAGAATGTAGGGTTTAAGGGTGTGTTGTGCTCAGAATGTTGGGTTTAGGAGTGCGTTGTGCTCAGAATGCAGGGATCAGGAGTGCGTTGTGCTCAGAATGCAGGGATCAGGAGTGCGTTGTGCTCAGAATGCAGGGATCAGGAGTGCTTTGTTCAGAATGCAGGGATCAGGAGTGCGTTGTGCTCAGAATGCATGGATCAGGAGTGCATTGTGCTCAAAATGCAGGGATCAGGAGTGCGTTGCGCTCAGAATGTAGGGTTTATGAGTGTGTTGTGCTTAGAATGTTGGGTTTAGGAGTGCGTTGTGCTCAGAATGCAGGGATCAGGAGTGTGTTGTGCTCAGAATGCAGGGATCAGGAGTGTGTTGTGTTTAGAAGGCTGGGATCAGGAGTGCGTTACACTCAGAATTCAGGGATCAGGAGTGCATTGTGCTCAGAATGCAGGGATCAGGAGTGCGTTGCGCTCAGAATGTAGGGTTTAGGAGTGCATTGCACTCCTGATCCCTGCATTCTGAGTGTAACTCATTCCTGATCCCTACATTCTGAGCGCAATGCACTCCTGATCCTTGCATTCTAAGTGCAACGCACTCCCGATCCCTACATTTTGAGGGCAACGCACTCCTAATCCCTGCTTTTTAAGCGCAACGCACTCCTGATGCCTGCATTCTGAGAGTAACGCACTCCTGATCCCTGCATTCTGAGGGCAACGCACTCCTGATCCCTGCGTTCTGAGGGCAACGCACTCCTGATCCCTGCATTCTGAGCACCATGCACTCCTGATCCCTGCATTCTAAACGCAACGCACTTCTGATTCCTGCATTCTGAGGACAACGCACTCCTGATCCCTGCATTCTGAGGACAATGCACTCCTGATCCCTGCATTCTGAGGACAATGCACTCCTGATCCCTGCATTCTGAGGACAATGCACTCCTGATCCCTGCATTCTGAGTGCAACGCCCTCCTGATCCCTGCATTCTGAGTGTAATGCACTCCTGATCCTTGCATTCTGAGGACAACGCACTCCTAATCCCTGCATTCTGAGTGTAACGCACTCCTGATCCCTGCATTCTGAGCACAACACATTCCTGATCCCTGCATTCTGAGTGCAAAGCCCTCCTGATCCCTGCATTCTGAGTGTAACGCACTCCTGATCCCTGCATTCTGAGTGTAACGCACTCCTGATCCCTACATTCTGAGTGTAACGCACTCCTGATCCCTGCATTCTGAGTGTAACGCACTCCTGATCCCTGCATTCTGAGGACAACGCACTCCTAATCCCTGCATTCTGAGTGTAACGCACTCCTGATCCCTGCATTCTGAGCACAACACACTCCTGATCCCTGCATTCTGAGCACAACGCACTCCTGATCCCTGCATTCTAACCGCAGTAAAAAAGGGAGGACAGACCATATTGGCCCCATAAAGAACGGGGTAGTCCAGGGGTGCCGTAATTGCACTTGTGTTTTACCGGCACATTTGCTTTTTGGCACTTCGGTCACGTCACCATACCACCTTTTTTACACCTGCCTCTAGGGCCACGCCTTTTGGTCAGGAAGGGCCGGCCAATGTCCTGCACGATGGTCACTTTTTCACTCTCCTCATCTCTCTTTCCCCCCCTACCTTTCTTTTTTATCCCTCTCTGTGTTTTGTCACGTTTTTGTCTTTTTTTTTGTTTGTGCACGTTATTTGTTCACTGTGTGATTAGTAGGGTGCCGGTCCCCGGGCCAGCCCTGAACGTCTTGGAAATGGGTGGACATGGCCTTCTGGCGTAGTTCACATGCTCTCACGGGGTCTCCCTTCGGGGGAACCCCACCTAGTACTGGGAGGGTTCTGTTTCGGCAGACCCTCCAAGGAAGTTGGTTCCGTGTCGGCTTCAGCTGCTCGGACTACAGTACCTCAGTCCCCGTGTGGAGCCTAACACCCCGGGGGATCAGGGTTTGGGTCCATTCTCACAGGAGGACCAATTGACGTTGCACCCGTCTGCACTTTTTTTTCGCACCTCTTTATGTGTGTGCACATTTTTTTATGCACCGGGTGGGGATTTTTGGGTGTGTTTTGCACGCCATAGGCTTTTCAATAGAAAAAAAAAAAGAACGGGGAAGGACATCTGGTTACAAAGGATGGGGAGATGGCGAAGGTATTGAATTTATTCTGCTCCTCAGTCTTCACGAGGGAATCGGGGGGGGGGCTTCAGTAACCAAAACTGCAGTGTTTGTCCTCATGACACATCACAGGAAGCACCTCCATGGTTAACAGAGGACAGAATTAGAATTAGACTTGGGAAACTTAACATTAATAAATCACCGGGACCAGATGGCTTGCATCCAAGGGTACTTAGGGAACTTAGCCAAGTAATTGCCAGCTCACGGTTCCTAATTTTTACTGACAGTCTACTGACTGGAATAGTACCAGCTGATTGTAGAAAAGCCAATGTAGCACCAATATTTAAAAAGGGCCCAAAATACATCCCTGGGAATTACAGACCAGTCAGCCTAACATCAATAGTATGTAAGCTCTAGGAGGGGATGATAAGGGATACATACAAGATTTTAGTAATGAGAACGGCATCATTAGCAGTAATCAGCATGGAATTATGAAGAATGACTCTTATCAAACAAATCTATTACCCTTCTATGAGGAGGTGAGCTGCCATCTAGAGAAAGGAAGGCCCGTAGGCGTGGTGTATCTGGATAAAGGAAGGCCCCGTAGATGTGGTGTATCTAGATAAAGGAAGGCCCGTAGACGTGATGTATCTAGATAAAGGAAGGCCCGTAGACGTGATGTATCTAGATAAAGGAAGGCCCGTAGATGTGGTGTATCTGAATAAAGGAAGGCCCGTAGGCGTGGTGTATCTGGATAAAGGAAGGCCCCGTAGATGTGGTGTATCTAGATAAAGGAAGGCCCGTAGACGTGATGTATCTAGATAAAGGAAGGCCCGTAGACGTGATGTATCTAGATAAAGGAAGGCCCGTAGACGTGATGTATCTAGATAAAGGAAGGCCCGTAGACGTGATGTATCTAGATAAAGGAAGGCCAGTAGACGTGATGTATCTAGATAAAGGAAGGCCTGTAGACGTGGTGTATCTAGATAAAGGAAGGCCCGTAGACGTGATGTATCTAGATAAAGGAAGGCCCGTAGACGTGATGTATCTAGATAAAGGAAGGCCCGTAGACGTGATGTATCTAGATAAAGGAAGGCCCGTAGACGTGATGTATCTAGATAAAGGAAGGCCCGTAGACGTGATGTATCTAGATAAAGGAAGGCCAGTAGACATGGTGTATCTAGATAAAGGAAGGCCCGTAGACAGGGTGTATCTAGATAAAGAAAGGCCCGTAGATGTGGTGTATCTGAATAAAGGAAGGCCCGTAGACGTGGTGTATCTAGATAAAGGAAGGCCAGTAGACGTGGTGTATCTAGATAAAGGAAGGCCCGTAGACGTGGTGCATCTAGATAAAGAAAGGCCAGTAGATGTGGTGTATCTGAATAAAGGAAGGCCCGTAGACGTGGTGTATCTAGATAAAGGAAGGCCCGTAGACGTGGTGTATCTAGATAAAGGAAGGCCCGTAGACGTGTTGTATCTAGATAAAGGAAGGCCCGTAGACATGGTGTATCAGAATAAATAAAGGAAGGCCCGTAGATGTGGTGTGTCTAGATAAAGGAAGGCCCGTAGACGTGGTGTATCTAGATACAGGAAGGCCCGTAGACTTGGTGTATCTAGATAAAGGAAGGCCAGTAGACGCGGTGTATCTAGATAAAGGAAGGCCAGTAGACGTGATGTATCTAGATAAAGGAAGGCCTGTAGACGTGGTGTATCTAGATAAAGGAAGGCCCGTAGACGTGGTGTATCTAGATAAAGGAAGGCCCGTAGACGTGGTGTATCTGGATAAAGGAAGGTCCGTAGACGTGGTGTATCTGGATAAAGGAAGGTCCGTAGATGTGGTGTATCTGTATAAAGGAAGGCCTGTAGACGTGGTGTATCTAAATAAAGGAAGGCCCGTAGACGTGGTGTATCTGGATAAAGGAAGGCCTGTAGACGTGGTGTATCTGGATAAAGGAAGGCCCATAGACATGGTGTATCTAGATAAAGGAAGGTCCGTAGACGTGGTGTATCTAGATAAAGGAAGGCCCGTAGACTTGGTGTATCTAGATAAAGGAAGGCCAATAGACGTGGTGTATCTAGGTAAAGTTAGGCCCGTAGACGTGGTGTATCTAGATAAAGGAAGGCCCGTAGACGTGGTGTATCTAGATAAAGGAAGGCCTGTAGACGTGGTGTATCAGGATAAAGGAAGGCCCGTAGACGTGGTGTATCTAGATAAAGGAAGGCCCGTAGACGTGGTGTATCTAGATAAAGGAAGGCCCGTAGATGTGGTGTATCTGGATAGAAGGCCCGTAGGTGTGGTGTATCTAGATAAAGGAAGGCCCGTAGACGTGGTGTATCTGGATAAAGGAAGGCCCATAGACGTGGTGTATCTAGATAAAGGAAGGCCCGTAGACGTGGTGTATCTGGATAAAGGAAGGCCCGTAGACGTGGTGTATCTAGATAAAGGAAGGCCCGTAGGCGTGGTGTATCTGGAGATAAAGAAGGCCCGTAGACGTGGTGTATCTAGATAAAGGAAGGCCCGTAGACGTGGTGTATCTGGAGAAAAGGAAGGCCCGTAGACGTGGTGTATCTAGATAAAGAAAGGCCCGTAGACGTGGTGTATCTAGATAAAGGAAGGCCCGTAGACGTGGTGTATCTAGATAAAGGAAGGCCCGTAGACGTGGTGTATCTGGATAAAGGAAGGCCCGTAGACGTGGTGTATCTAGATAAAGGAAGGCCCGTAGACGTGGTGTATCTAGATAAAGGAAGGCCCGTAGACGTGGTGTATCTAGATAAAGGAAGGCCCGTAGACGTGGTGTATCTAGATAAAGGAAGGCCAGTAGACGTGGTGTATCTAGATAAAGCAAGGCCCGTAGACGTTGTGTATCTAGATAAAGGAAGGCCCGTAGACGTGGTGTATCTAGATAAAGGAAGGCCAGTAGACGTGGTGTATCTAGATAAAGGAAGGCCCGTAGAAGTGGTGTATCTAGATAAAGGAAGGCCAGTAGACGTGGTGTATCTGGATAAAGGAAGGTCCGTATACGTGGTGTATCTAGATAAAGGAAGGCCAGTAGACGTGGTGTATCTAGATAACGTGGTGTAGTAAGGCCAGTAGACGTGGTGTATCTGGATAAAGGAAGGTCCGTAGACGTGGTGTATCTAGATAAAGGAAGGCCAGTAGACGTGGTGTATCTGGATAAAGGAAGGTCCGTAGACGTGGTGTATCTAGATAAAGGAAGGCCCGTAGACGTGGTGTATCTGGATAAAGGAAGGTCCGTAGACGTGGTGTATCTGGATATAGAAAGGCCTGTAGACGTGGTGTATCTAGATAAAGGAAGGCCAGTAGACGTGGTGTATCTAGATAAAGGAAGGCCAGTAGACGTGGTGTATCTAGATAAAGGAAGGCCAGTAGACGTGGTGTATCTAGATAAAGGAAGGCCAGTAGACGTGGTGTATCTAGATAAAGGAAGGCCAGTCGACGTGGTGTATCTAGATAAAGGAAGGCCCGTAGATGTGGTGTATCTAGATACAGGAAGGCCCGTAGACTTGGTGTATCTAGGTAAAGGAAGGCCCGTAGACGTGGTGTATCTGAATAAAGGAAGGCCCGTAGACGTGGTGTATCTAGATAAAGGAAGGCCCGTAGACGTGGTGTATCTGGATAAAGGAAGGCCCGTAGACGTGGTGTATCTAGATAAAGGAAGGCCCTGGACCATAGGGGTGAGTACATAGCCCATAGGTGGATGTACATGGCCCATAGGGGTGAGTACATGGCCCATAGGTGGATGTACATGGACCATAGGGGTGAGTACAAGGACCATAGTTGGATGTACATGGACCATAGGGGTGAGTACATGGACCATAGGGGTGAGTACATGGATTGAAAACTAGGTACAGGGGCGAGTTCAGAGGGTGGTGATAAATGGGGAGTACACGGAATGGTCCATGGCGGGTAGTGGCAGAGGCGGCTCTAGGCTTTATGAGGCCTTAGGCAAAACTTAGACACGAGGCACCACTCACGCCAATAATGGGAAAAATAATTCAAGCAAGAAAAATGGCTGAAGAAAGACGCACGGATCTAGCACACAGGTGATCAGCACCACTTCCAGGGCACCCTCCTTACTCATCAGACATATCCAGCCAATGCAAGAGTGGGGGGGGGGGTGAGAAAGAGACAGGGGTGATAGAGAGATCCGATGGCGCCGACATTAGTATTGATCACAGGCAAATTAGGCGGCCATGAGGCCCCTGTGAGTGCGAGGCCTTAGGCGACCGCCTAGTTTGCCTAGTTAGAGAGCCGCCTCTGGGTAGTGGGGTCCCCCAGGGTTCTGTGCTGGGACCAATCCTATTTAATTTGTTCATAAACGACCTAGAGGATGGGGTCGTTTATGAACAATCAGTGCCTCCTCATCAGTGCCTCCTATGAGTGCCCGTCAGTGCTGCCTTTTTTATTTTTATTTTTATTTATTACTATTATTATTTATTTTATTATTATTTTAGTAACGTTACGCCCTACCAGCATGTCATTATATATGTGTGGGGGGGGAAACCGGAGTACCCGGAGGAAACCCACGCAGACGCAGGGAGAACATGCAAGCTCCAGTCAACCAGTGTCGTGGTCGGGATTCGAACCACAGATGTGATAGCTGCTAGACTGTAGTGCTAACCACTAGGCCAACTGCGCTGCCCCAGTGTCGTCTATTAGTGCCCTGCAGTGCCACATATCAGTGCCGCCTCTGAGTGCCCATCAGCGCTGCCTATCAGTGCCTCCTTATCAGTACCACCCATTAGTGCTGCCTATCAGTGCCCATCAGTGTTGCCTATCAGTGCTGCCTATCAGTGCCCATCAGTGCTGCCTATCAGCGCCCATCAGTGTTGCCTATCAGCGCCCATCGGTGTTGGCTATCAGCGCCCATTAGTGCCTCCTATGGGTGCAGCTTCATCAGTGCCTCCTCATCAGTGCCCACCGGTGCCATCTCATCCTGTGCCCTGCTGGCCCCACCCTCTGCCTCACTGACCCCCATACTGTAGGCGGCACTCGTGTCTCAGGGTCTGATGATGAGGAACCCTGACTGTGAACGGCTGCAGCTTCCTCATCAGACCCTGAGACAAAGAACGACATACCCCAGCTGGGGTGGGACAAATTTAGATAAGTGTGGGGGGGGGGGGGGGTAAAAATGCAAAATACACCACTGGCCGGTTCCCCTTGTATTGAATTGCATTGTAACCGTACTGTCTCTCTTATATTGGAGAGCGCAGTGGTATATATAACTCTTTAATAATTATAATAATGATGATCTCGGTTGCTTGATTATAGGAATCTCTCCATTCTGTGGGACGCTGATCTGAGGAGGTCGGGGAGGAACTGGGGATCTGGGAAGGTGCCAAGTTTGGTTAGTTAGCATTCTGGAGGCTGCATTGTGCACTAAGTGTAGGCGGCATGCGAATACTCTGTGGGAGAACCAAACAGAGTGCACCACGATAGACCGGCTGTGAGACCGTGGGAGCCCCGCATTAGGGTGGCCAGTTATTCTGATAACGTTTTAAAGGGTCTGTCCCCCCCCAAAAATGAATACAGTATTACAAAGTTTGGTGGATGCTGAAGAGTTACCCCCTGAGAGTGTCTCCTTCCTCTAGGGTACTCTATTGGTAAGAACAGTCTTGTGCCCATTATGAGGGGTTCCCACCATCCCTGTGCTGAGTTCCCGGGTCTGTACACCTACTGTGCCCCATTATGAGGGGTTCCCACCATCCCTGTGCTGAGTTCCTGGGTCTGTACACCTACTGTGCCCCATTATGAGGGGTTCCCACCATCCCTGTGCTGAGTTCCCGGGTCTGTACACCCGCTGTGCCCATTATGAGGGGTTCCCACCATCCCTGTGCTGAGTTCCTGGGTCTGTACACCTACTGTGCCCCATTATGAGGGGTTCCCACCATCCCTGTGCTGAGTTCCCGGGTCTGTACACCCGCTGTGCCCATTATGAGGGCTTCCCGCCATCCCTGTGCTGAGTTCCCGGGTCTGTACACCCGCTGTGCCCATTATGAGGGGTTCCCACCATCCCTGTGCTGAGTTCCTGGGTCTGTACACCTACTGTGCCCCATTATGAGGGGTTCCCACCATCCCTGTGCTGAGTTCCTGGGTCTGTACACCTGCTGTGCCCATTTTGAGGAGTTCCGACCATCCCTGTGCTGAGTTCCCGGGTCTGTACACCCGCTGTGCCCATTTTGAGGAGTTCCGACCATCCCTGTGCTGAGTTCCCGGGTCTGTACACCTGCTGTGCCCCATTATGAGGGGTTCCCGCCATCCCTGTGCTGAGTTCCCGGGTCTGTACACCTGCTGTGCCCCATTATGAGGGGTTCCCACCATCCCTGTGCTGAGTTCCCAGGTCGGTACACCCGCTGTGCCCATTATGAGGGGTTCCCACCATCCCTGTGCCGAGTTCCCGGGTCTGTACACCGCTGTGCCCATTATGAGGGGTTCCCACCACCCCTGTGCTGAGTTCCCGGGTCTGTACACCTGCTGTGCCCATTATGAGGGGTTCCCACCACCCCTGTGCTGAGTTCCCGGGTCTGTACGCCTGCTGTGCCCATTATGAGGGGTTCCCACCACCCCTGTGCTGAGTTCCCGGGTCTGTACACCCGCTGTGCCCATTATGAGGGGTTCCCACCACCCCTGTGCTGAGTTCCCGGGTCTGTACACCGCTGTGCCCATTATGAGGGGTTCCCGCCATCCCTGTGCTGAGTTCCTGGGTCTGTACACCCGCTGGACTGGAGTTCAGCTTTAAGGGTATATGGAGTGCCCACATCTCCTAAGACACATTGCTCGCCTCAAAAAACAAAACAAAAAAGATGGGATTTGGTCTCTGTGTTCGGCTGGAAGGCACCGCAGGCGACATTGCTTTCCTGAGCAGCGAACAATCCATTTAAGAAATGACTCGCTTCCAGCCTCACGTCCCCCTAACATGATTTACGGCTCTTTTCTGCTCGCTAAGTCAGCATTTACAGCGGCAAAAACACATCAAATAAAACGTATCAGAATTATCTAAAAGCAAATAAAAAGATCCATCTCATTTATTATCGCTAATAGATCGCAGCGGATAAAAACGGGACCGGAGTGAAACGTGGAGGAATAAAAGCCCCCGGACGGGAGGGCCACGCCGTCCTCTCTGCCTCCGAGCGCTCTCTGCCTCCGAGCGCTCGCAACTGTACAAATGTCTATTTTTGGAAGGAGGGGGAAGGTGAGAGGAACGGACGAGCTGGACGGATGTTGGCTGGAGGATGACTTTTTATTCCGAGTGATATTTGCTTTAGAAGATACAAATTACACATCAGAAAGGTTACAAAGTAAAATGGGCAAATATTATGTTCTCAAAGGCTCCGCCGAGCGCGGTCCAGAGGCCGATACAAACCCGTCGGGACATCTCTTGCACATTTTTGGCGACAAAGAAAAAAGACCCCAGAGAGGCACGTGAAATCTAGGCATCACTGTATTCCTATATGTCAACTTACTTGGAAGATTCAGCTGTGGCCCTTGACATCCCCAAGGGGCCACGCATAATATTTTGTATATGTAATGCTACAGAAACAGAGAGTGGGGACATGCTATAGGTTTGTCTGGAGACTGGGGACATGCTACAGGGGTGTCTGGAGACTGGGGACATGCTGCAGGGGTGTCTGGAGACTGGGGACATGCTGCAGGGGTGTCTGAAGACTGGGGACATGCTGCAGGGGTGTCTGAAGACTGGGGACATGCTGCAGGGGTGTCTGAAGACTGGGGACATGCTGCAGAGGTGTCTGGAGACTGGGGACACGCTGCAGGGGTGTATGGAAACTGGGGTCATGCTACAGATATGTCTGGAGACTGGGGACACGCTACAGGTGTGTCTGGGGACTGGGGACATGCTACAGGTGTGTCTGGGGACTGGGGACATGCTACAGGTGTGTCTGGGGACTAGGGACATGCTACAGGTGTGTCTGGGGACATGCTACAGGTGTGTCTGGAGACTGGGGACATGCTACAGGTGTGTCTGGAGACTGGGGACATGCTACAGGTGTGTCTGGAGACTGGGGACACGCTACAGGTGGGTCTGGAGACTGGGGACATGCTACTGGTGTGCCTGGAGACTGGGGACATGATACAGGTGTGTCTGGAGACTGGGGATGCGCTACAGGTGTGTCTGAGGATTGGAGAGATGCTACATGTGGGTCTGAAGACTGGGGACATGCTACAGATGTGTCTTGAGAAAGGAGACATGCTACAGGTGTGTTTGGAGACTAGGGAAATGTTACAGGTGTGTCTGGAGACTGGGGGCATGCTACAGGTGTGTCAGGAGACAGGGGGCATGCCACAGGTGTGTCAGGAGACTGGGGGAATGCTACAGGTGTGCCTGGAGACTGGGGGCATGCTACAGGTGTGTCTGGAGACTAGAGACAGTCTACAGATGTGACTTGAGAAAGGAGACGTGCTACAGGTGTGTCTGGAGACTGAGGACAGGCTACAGGTGTGTCAGGAGACTGGGGGCATGCTACAGGTGTGCCTGGAGACTGGGGACATGCTACAGGTGTGTCTGGAGACTGGAGACATGCTACAGGTGTGTCTGGAGACTGGAGACATGCTACAGGTGTGTCTGGAGACTGGAGACATGCTACAGGTGTGTCTGGAGACTGGAGACATGCTACAGGTGTGTCTGGAGACTGGAGACATGCTACAGGTGTGTCTGGAGACTGGAGACATGCTACAGGTGTGTCTGGAGACTGGGCACATGCTACAGGTGTGTCTGGAGACTGGGAACATGCTACAGGTGTGTCATGAGAAAAGAGACATGCTACAGGTGTGTCTGGAGACTGGGCACATGCTACAGGTGTGTATGGAGACTGGGCACATGCTACAGGTGTGTCTGGAGACTGGAAACATGCTACAGGTGTGTCTGGAGACTGGGAACATGCTACAGGTGTGTCATGAGAAAGGAGACATGCTACAGGTGTGTCTGGAGACTGGGCACATGCTACAGGTTTGTCTGGAGACTGGGGAAATGCTACAGATGTGTCTTGAGAAAGGAGACATGCTACAGGTGTGTCTGGAGAGTGGAGACTAGGGACATGCTACAGGTGTGTCTGGAGACTGGGGACATGCTACAGGTGTGTCTGATGACATGCTACAGATGTGTCTTGAGACAGGTGACATGCTGAAGGTATGTCTGGGGACATGTTACAGGTGTGTCTGGAGACTAGATACATGCTACAGGTGGGTCTGGAGACATGCTACAGATGTGTCTTAAGACAGGTGACATGCTGAAGGTATGTCTGGGGACATGTTACAGGTGTGTCTAGAGACTGGGGATGCGCTACAGATGTGTCTGGAGACTGGGGACATGCTACAGGTGTGTCTGGAGACTGGGGACATGCTACAGGTGGGTCTGAAGACTGGAGACATGCTACGGGTGTATCTGGAGACATGTTACAGGTGATTCTGAAGACTGGAGACATGCTATGGTATGTCTGAAAACTGGGGACATGCTACAGGTGTGTTTGGATACTGGGGACATGCTACAGGTGGGTCTGAAGACTGGGAAAATGCTACAGGTGGGTCTGAAGACTGGGGACATTCTACAGGTAGGTCTGGAGAATGAATACATGCTACAGGTGGGTCTTGAGAAAGGAGACATGCTTCAGGTGTGCCTGGAGACTGGGGACATTCTACAGATGTGCCTGGTTAGTGATTGCCATTACAAACCTTTCACATATCAATGGTACCACACCCCGTACTGGTTCATGGGGCCCAAAGTCTGGACAAGAAGCACCTAAGGACCCCTATTGCCCTTGGCCCCAGGTTGGGTGCTGTACTTTATTAGTTGTACGATTTTTTTATTTAATATAACATTTTAGTTGTGACAATACTACCTCGTTCTGTACACTGGTGATGTCTCTTGGTTTCGGTACAGTTCTTTGGATAAAAGGTTAGGCACATTTTTTTATGGCCGCCATAATAGCTCGCCAAGCGCTTCCTAAATCCAGCCTAGGCCCTTGTAATCCACAGACGGGAAGGCTGATCGTTGGAAAAGCATGTGATGAGAACCTACAGACCCAACCCAAAAGCACCATCACAAGCCTGCTGAGCCTTCAAAGGATTATATAAAACTTTTATTAGAGGTGCATTGAGCGGGTTAAATCGACAGTTAAGGCATTTCCTCAACAGCATTCAAAGTTCAGAGGCTGTCTGATATTATCCTCTAAACTTGCCAGAATATGTAAAGAGATTTCCTTGGAAGGAACAAATGTCTAAAGCTGGTCTCTCCAGCTGGAAATGGTAATCACTGTGTGTTAGGCTAGAGAACAACTGCTGCCTTGTCAGCATTATATCGAAGTCTCCCTCTTCCTTCAACACTGACAGTGCTGCTCCCCCTCTCATGCAAAACAATGCACCAAGCTAAACCTAGAGCCAGGTCTAGGGGTAAGAAAAAGAGATTTAGATGCTTCAACAGAACGTAAAAGGCACCCAAAATGGGCAGGACTTGCAGGACTCCTGAAGTAGTCCATGGCTCATAGAGGGGGTTCACTCTGGCCTTGGGTGCTAAAAGACCTTGTCCCAGCTCTGCCTGAACCCATCTTTCTTCACAGCTGCCCCTCTTTCATGTAGAGATCTGAATAAATAAAGTTCTTCACTGCACTTTATTATTCCTCCCCTGTACCAAAACCATAAAGATCCCATAGTACCCATTTTACTAGCTGTCAGAGTTGACATGGCTAGATCATGGCAATGTGAAAAGATCTGTTTCAGTTTATATATTGAATCAGTTAGATCTTATAAATAAAAAGTCTTATAGTTTTCTCCACTGGACCGCAGGCGGACCCCATTAAGGACCCAAAAAGGAATCCCTTTGGCAAATCGTTCCTTATAAAGCTAGTCTACTCAAAGCTTCCTTAATTATTTCAATAATCAAAGTTCATATTAAAAATTACAGATAAGCAAATTGCTAAGTGATCCACTTCTCATGGCAAATTATTATCTGTGGGGCACTGGCTGCAGGACCCCTCCTGGACCCCTTACTATTCCAAGTTCTGTGTTGCATGCTCCAATGTGGAGGATCCATCCTTCTCTTGTCCACCCACACTGACCTTGGCTGATCTCCCTCTCAGCATGTGATTGGCCCATGCGCCATACCATCATTATATAAAAGAATCACCTAGCAGTTCATTCACATACTGACCTCTAGTTCTATGTGATGGACTGACCTATAGGAGGGACAGTGGAATTCAATTCAATGAATTGTTAAAGGGTTCCAAAGGACCCTTTTACCTGTCCAACGTATCAAAAAAAATCCCAACTTCAATCCCATTCTCAACCAGGATTCTGTTAAAAGGTAGGAAGAGGTACCCAGAGGCAGCAGCCCAGGCCTCAAAAGGGCTCACTATCGCCTTTTTTCAAGTTGGGCACAAATCATTGGAAGTGAATTCTTCCTACTTGTCCACTTTATCACCCACCCGCGACCAGTGACTGATCAGTCAGTCCAGCTTGGTCTCCAACCCTAACGAGCCACCAACCAGGGTTCTGTGGAAAGTAGAGAGAGATACCCAGAGGCAGCAGCCCAGGCACCAGAAGGCCTCACCACCAACCTTCTTTTAAGCTGGGCATAAATCATTGAAAGGGGATTCTTCCTACTCGCTTACTTTATCACCCACCCGCAACCAGTGACTAATCCGGTCAGTCCAGCATGGTCTCCAACCCTAACAAGCCACCAACTAAGGTTCTGTGGAAAGTAGGTAGAGGTACCCAGAGGCAGCAATCCAGGCCCTCACTGCCACCTTCTTTCAAGTTGGGCATAACTCATTGGAAGGGGATTCTTCCTATTCGCCCACTTTATCACCCACCCATGACCAATGACTAATCCAGTCAGTCCACCATGGCCTCCAACCCTAACAAGCTACCAACAAGGGTTCTGTGGAACCCTAGGATTCCTTCAGAAGTGGCAAGGGGTTCCTTGAGCTGTGGTTGACTGACCTGCCATCTCATGGTGTCTACCAACTAACCCAATTTATCACCCACCCATGACCAGTGACTGATTCAGCCAGTCCAGTGTGGTCTCCAAACCTAACAAGCTACCAACAAGGGTTCTGTGAAACCCTAGGAATCCTTCAGAAGTGGCTAGGGGTTCCTTGAGCTGTGGTTGACTGACCTGCCATCTGATGGCATCTTCCAACTCACCCACTTTATCACCCACCCACGACCAGTGAATGATTCAGCCAGTCCAATGTGGTCTCCAACCCTAACAAATTCCCAACCAGGGTTCTGTGAAAAGGTAGGTAGAGGTACCCAGAGACAGCAGCCCATTCCCCAAAAAGGCTCACTATCACCTTCTTTCAAGTTGAGTGCAACGCATGCACTGGAAGGGAATTCTTCCTACTTGCCCACTTTATCACCCACCCACAACCAGTAAAAGATCCAGTAAGTCCAGCGTGGTCTCCAACTCTATCGAGCTACCAACCAGGGTTCTGTGGGACCCTAGGATTCCTCCAGAGGTGGCTAGAGTTTTCTTGAGCTGTGGCTGACTGACTTTCCATCTGATGGTGTCTTCATAGATCCAGGTCCATCACCACTTGGCAAAGCCAGTAGTATGACACCAACGGGTTTTACAGTGTCTGTAATGGTGGCATTCTAACTATCACTGTAAGGGGGCATTATTCCCACCCAGGGTTTCTGTGGGACACTAGGATTCCTCCAGAGGTTGCTAGGGGTTCCTTGAGCTGTGGCTGACTGACCTTCCATCCGATGGTGTCTTCATAGGTCCAGGTCCATCACCACTTGGCGAAGCTATTACCTTGACGCCAATGAGTTTTATAGCTTCTGTAAGGGTGGTATTCTAACCATCACTGTAAGGGGGCATCATTCCCACCCAGGGTTCTGTGGAACACTAGGATTCCTCCAGAGATGGCTAGGGGTTCCATGAGCTGTGGCTGACTGACCTTCCATCTGATGGTGTCTTCAGAGATTCAGGTCCATCACCACTTGGCGAAGCTATTACCTTGACACCAATGAGTTTTAAAGGCTTCTGTAAGGGTGGTATTCTAACCATCACTGTAAGGGGGATTATTTCCACTGGTCACCAATGTAAGGGAAACTTTTCCTAATGACCCCCCCCCCCCCCCCATGGACTAATCTTAGCAGGGGTGATGACCTTTAACAGTCTTCTTTGTTGGGTGTCAAGACTGAGCTCTTTGAGATGACTTTCAACTCCAGAGTTGTCCTCGAAGTAACGAAGGTAAAGAAAAGGGGGAAATATTGATCTATTTGGTCATGATTTATAAATACTCAGATCTTTAAGGTGGCATCGGTGAAGCATTGCCTATAGGGCACCTTAAAGATCTGGGCTAATGACGGCAATACCATTTATAGGGGCCGAAGCTTCATCCGCCAAGTATCTTCCACCCATTGGGGTAGAGGAAGGGCCTGCTGACCATATTCTTTATTTTTTAAACAGTAAAAAAGTAATTTCCCTGAAACATTTCTGGACATTAAATTTATTTTTGTTCATTAAACGATAACCCGGGTACAATGCAAACCACAGATCTCGTGTGAATCAGCCGCACAACCCCCTTCTCGGTTGTGCGCATCGTTCCAGGGCACCAGAATTCACAGGTCCTCTACTGAAGCAGCTCGGAGTCCTATTGAAAAGGAGAATGTCGGGAACAATTGATAAAGTAGGTAATTTTCCTTTCCGTGATTACACCTACGCCGCATTATACAGGACGCAGCAGCATATTGGGAAATCCTGCCCCCCCCCCCCACCTCCATTCCTAGCTGTACAGTACGAGGAATCCGATCTCTGCAGGCCGTCTTTGTCCTGGCAGAGCGTTCAGAACAATCTCATACTAGAATTAGACAGAAGGCGTTTGATAGAAAAGCCTTTTATACAGAACAGCGGTGTTGTGCGGGAGGGTGGGCGTGCGCGGCGTGCCACTGAACATGCCTGTTCCGTCTTGTAAAAAATAAAAAATAAATAAGACACAGATCTGAAAACTCCTAGGATACCAAGGCAGCGCAAGGCCAGGCCAATGTATGCTTATGCTGGCTTATTTGATTTCTCAGTCTTCTCACCCCCACAATGGTTACATATGCCCTCAGTAGTTTGTGTCTCTGCCCCTCCCACAATGGTAAGATTTCCTCCAGTAGTTTGTGTCTCTGACCCTCCCACAATGATGGTATTTCCTCCAGTAGTTTATGTCTCTGACCCTCCCACAATGATTATATTTCCTCCAGTAGTTTGTGTCTTTGCCCCTCCCACAATGATTATATTTCCTCCAGTAGTTTGTGTCTCTGCCCCTCCCACAATGGTGAGATTTCCTGCAGTAGTTTGTGTCTCTTAACCCTCCCACAATGAGGAGATTTTCTCCAGTAGCTTGTGTCTCTGCCCCTCCCACAATGGAGAGATTTCCCTGCAGTAGTTTGTGTCTCTGCCCCTCCCATAATGGGGAGATTTCCTGCAGTAGTTGTCTCTGCCCCTCCCATAATGGGGAGATTTCCTGCAGTAGTTGTCTCTGCCCCTCCCACAATGGGGAGGTTTCCCTGCAGTAGTTTGTGTCTCTGCCCCTTTTCATCCCTTCCCTTCTATCCCTCTCTTCAGCCCCCTTCCTCCCCCCCCCCTCCTTCCACTTCCTTATTTATTTTTTCCCCTTCTCCTTCCACCCCTTTCCCTCTTCCCCAACCCCTATTTTCCATCCCATTTTCTCCCCCCTTCTTCTACCTTGCTCTTGTTCCCTTACCTTTACTCCCCCCTCCTCCCTTTCCCTCCCTTCCCTGTCCTTCCCAATTGTCTATAATTGAATATTGTCCACTCATACACTGTCATTATCCAATATAGACATCCGTCCATTTTTTTGCACGTCCCCCTTAGCCGCCGTAGGGGGGGGAACTTGGTGGTGCTCTGACTCTGCCTAGGCTTAACGGGTCACGGGTAAGTGACATCGCTCTCTTTCTCCTCCTCTACTTTATTGTTTGTTTAATATCCCTTCATATATTGCGATATTGTGATATTTGGTGCTTACGATCCCGATGATTGATTACAGATATTCTCCTGATGAAGCGGAAGAAACATGTTGAGAACAACGATATCCGTGGCAATCCACCATATCTTGATCCTCCCTAGTAGAGGAGATAAATGTTTGCCAGTGATTGGCATCACTGGTGGGCACTGTCAGGCATCACGGATGGGACTGCACTTATAATCAATGCAATTATTATCAGCGCAGACCCCCCCCCCCGCCCACCCCCATCAGGAAAGCCGCTTATCAGCTCTTCTCTCATCACCTGCTGCCAGTGTGAATAGAGGAATGCCGATAACTGGCACTTCCTATTTACACTGTCATGAGCTGTGATTGGACACAGCTGATCACATGGTAATCAGCCTACGTCATAGGCTCTTTACTGTGATTGGAGACGGGGGGGGGGGGCACACCCTCCCCACCAGGGCAGGACTTAGGGTGGTGGGGCCCCTGGACTTAATAATCGAAGGGGCCCCCTGGAGCAGAGAAACAGGGGGGGTGGGTTGTTACCGCCGACCGATCACTGTTGTTGAGGGAGGGGTGGGGGGGCTGGAATCAGCCGACCTATCGAAGTTGTTGAGTTGGGGGGCAGTGCGCCGACCGATCATACTTGTTTTGAGCGGGGGGGGGTCCGCATCCGCCGACCAACCGATCACAGTTGTTGAGCAGGGGGCAGCCGCTGGACGGTCTTCTTACCTCTTCCCGGGGCCGTCTTCAGTAATTTTGGGGCCCCTTACACAGCTGCAGTGAAGGGGCCCCCTGAAGCATCGAAGTTGTTTAGCTGGGGGCTGCCGAGAATTACATCCATCCGCCGAAGTTGTTGAGCGGGGGGTGCCAAAATTGCGGGAGGGGGTTGCCACAAAATTGCGGGAGGGGATTGCCGCAAACGGGGGGGGGGTTGCTGCGATTGGGTCGGGGCCCCCTGTTGGGTGGGGCCCATGGGCTTGAGCTCAGTCAAGCCCAATGGTAAGTCCGGCCCTGCTCCCCACCCCCCAGTCCAGCCAGGGTAGCAATTTGGGAATTCAAAAACCCCACTATTCTCCCTTTTTTCTGCAGCGCTCCTGGAAAGGATCAGAGTAATTCTGATTGGTCGGCGCCAGCACAGATAACTCTCCTCCTCCCTTAGGATTTACTGTATTTGCTTTTTTTTTAACAAAAGTGGAGTCACCCTTTGAGAGGAATATATATCTGGTGACAGGTCCACTTTAATGTAGAGCAATCACAATTCTGCAGACGTCTAGTTTACGGGGCTGCCCGCCATCATGGCGGAGGACCGTTATCGTTCTTAGTTTTGCTGACTCCTTCTAAAATAAGGCAACGCGGTGACAACGGTGTCTCCTGGCCCCTCGCGGCGTCCTCCCTTTTTTCTTTCTATTCGGTGCGCCGCCATGACGGGAGCGGGAGGGTGAGTTTAGGAAGACACGCGGTGGGTGGGAGTGAATTGGCAGCTTGGCAGACAGTCAGACATTGACAAACAATGTACGGCTATATATAACGCGGTACACAGCTGTGCGCGATTATTCACACGCCGCAGCCGTTACGCTCCGCGGTCACGTGACCAACACCTGCCCCGACGCAGAGAATAGAGCGCGACGACACAAAGGTTCTGACCAAAGGAGAAGGAGGCAGGGTAAATAATTCCAACCAAAATACTTCAAAGGGGACAGGAGGATGGGACCCCCCGGGGGGGCCACGCTACACAATGGCGTCACATGTCGATGGAGCGATGGCGGCCGTGAGGATCACTGACAGCTGGGACACATTCTGATGGTGGGAAAGATGAGACGATGTATGAGAGGGACCGAATAGTAAGCCACGGATTATAGGCAATGTGTCCAGAGTAAGGAGCAGAGGATTATGGGATGGGTATAGTGGGGAGCAGAGGATTATGGGATGGGTATAGCGGGGAGCAGAGGATTATGGGATGGGTATAGCGGGGAGCAGAGGATTATGGGATGGGTATAGCGGGGAGCAGAGCATTATGGGATGGGTATAGCGGGGAGCAGAGGATTATGGGATGGGTATAGCGGGGAGCAGAGGATTATGGGATGGGTATAGCGGGGAGCAGAGGATTATGGGATGGGTATAGCGGGGAGCAGAGGATTATGGGATGGGTATAGCGGGGAGCAGAGCATTATGGGATGGGTATAGCGGGGAGCAGAGGATAATGGGATGGGTATAGCGGGGAGCAGAGGATTATGGGATGGGTATAGCGGGGAGCAGAGGATTATGGGATGGGTATAGCGGGGAGCAGAGGATTATGGGATGGGTATAGCGGGGAGCAGAGGATTATGGGATGGGTATAGCGGGGAGCAGAGGATTATGGGATGGGTATAGCGGGGAGCAGAGGATTATGGGATGGGTATAGCGGGGAGCAGAGGATTATGGGATGGGTATAGCGGGGAGCAGAGGATTATGGGATGGGTATAGCGGGGAGCAGAGGATTATGGGATGGGTATAGCGGGGAGCAGAGGATTATGGGATGGGTATAGCGGGGAGCAGAGGATTATGGGATGGGTATAGCGGGGAGCAGAGGATTATGGGATGGGTATAGCGGGGAGCAGAGGATTATGGGATGGGTATAGCGGGGAGCAGAGGATTATGGGATGGGTATAGCGGGGAGCAGAGGATTATGGGATGGGTATAGCGGGGAGCAGAGGATTATGGGATGGGTATAGCGGGGAGCAGAGGATTATGGGATGGGTATAGCGGGGAGCAGAGGATTATGGGATGGGTATAGCGGGGAGCAGAGGATTATGGGTCAGCTTCTTTCACAATTCCGTCAGCTCTTGGGCTCAGGCACAGTAACAAGGGATCGGCGTCTCGGGGTCACCTACCTGCACCTCCCTGGCGTGATACGCGATGATTAGTCCCAGCAGAATTATGGAGGATAAACTTATAAGGCATTTCAGGGCCAACGAGAACATGGAGTCCTGCAAGAGAAAAGCTCAGCGTTAGACCGGAGGGAGGAGAATTCGCACTTTTCATCGGCAATTTCGTTTTATTGCGTCTTTTTGTTTCCCCTTTTCTGCTCTTTGTGATACGCCCAGGGCCACCATTGGGGGGGTACAGGCAGTACACCTGTAAGGGGCCCAGAGGTCCCCAGGGCCCCCCGGATGGCAACCCCTCTTTTTTTTTTATAACAATTTTTTTTAATATTTTTTTTATAATTTCTTTCTGAGGTGTGGCCTAACGCACAAATCCCCAGCGCGCCGCCACAGCCAACCACCAAAGCAAGGGGGGGGGGGGGGAGCCTGTCCTAACCTGTGACAGATCATTAAAAATGAACGGTGAACCTCCTTCCCATCACGCATGTAAACCGCGCGTGTGCGGAGACGCGCGGTAACAGGGAACATTTGGGTGTGAAAGCCCCCCAGCTCCTGTATGAGGAGGTCACACATGGATCTCTATAGTGGGGGAGGGGGGGCTGTCACTTTACTCGAGCTGCTAGCGGCTTCAGCGCCACTCGAAGAATCCTGTACAGTGACAATCAGCACTATTATGAGTTTAATGGCCTGAAAGAGCTGAAGGGTGCTTGAACTTTGTGGAAATCTTCCCGTCCTCCTCTTCTTATACAAGCCGGGGCCCGAGCGTAGAGGAAGCCTGAGGGCCCATCGAGGGTTGTGCGTTGCTGCGACGTGCGGCAATGCATCTCGCCAACTGAAGTGTGTCGCAGTTGGCCCTAATCCTCCCACTGACACCAATGATGGGACACTATTCCTCCCACTGACACCAATGATGGGACACTATTCCTTCCACTGGCACCAATGATGGGACACTATTCCTCCCACTGACACCAAAGATGGGACACTATTCCTTCCACTGACACCAATGATGGGACACTATTCCCCCCACTGACACCAATGATGGGACACTATTCCCCCCACTGACACCAATGATGGGGCACTATTCCTCCCACTGACACCAATGATGGGACACTATTCCCACCACTGACACCAATGATGGGACACTATTCCCCCCACTGACACCAATGATGGGGCACTATTCCCCCCACTGACACCAATGATGGGACACTATTCCCCCCACTGACACCAATGATGGGACACTATTCCCCCCACTGACACCAATGATGGGACACTATTCCCCCCACTGACACCAATGATGGGACACTATTCCCCCCACTCATACCAATGATGGGACACTATTCCTCCCACTGACACCAATGATGGGACACTATTCCTCCCACTGACACCAAAGATGGGACACTATTCCTTCCACTGACACCAATGATGGGACACTATTCCTCCCACTGACACCAAAGATGGGACACTATTCCTCCCACTGACACCAATGATGGGACACTATTCCTCCCACTGACACCAAAGATGGGACACTATTCCCCCCACTGACACCAATGATGGGACACTATTCCCCCCACTCATACCAATGATGGGACACTATTCCTCCCACTGACACCAATGATGGGACACTATTCCTCCCACTGACACCAATGATGGGACACTATTCCTCCCACTGACACCAATGATGGGACACTATTCCTCCCACTGACACCAATGATGGGGACACTATTCCTCCCACTGATACCAATGATAGGACATTATTCCTCCCACTGACACCAATGATGGGACACTATTCCTCCCACTGACACCAATGATGGGACACTATTCCTCCCACTGACACCAATGATGGGACACTATTCCCCCCACTGACACCAATGATGGGACACTATTCAATTCAATTCAATGATTCTCTATGGAGACGGTTCACATCTTCACTACAAGTCATCTGGTTCTCCAAAAAGTTCTGGAGTTTTTTATTTATTTTTTTGTTTTGCAGCTCAAAACGGGTAGCTTGGTGCGTTTTTGGAGCTCCACAGAAATGCATGAAAACTCTTGATTGTTGCCTTTTTTTAAAGCGTTTCAGTGTGTTTTGTTGAGAATTTTTCTGCTCAAATGCAATAAATAAATAAATAAATAAATAAATAAAATAATAAAATACATAAAAAAATAAAAATAATAAAATACATAAAAAAATAAAAATAATAAAATACATAAAAAAATAAAAATAATAAAATACATAAAAAAATTATGAAAACAAAAAATAAATAAATAAAAATAATAAAATACATAACTAAAAAAATAATGGAAAATAAATGAATAAAAATAAATAATAAAAATAAAAATAAATAATAAAACACATAAATAAAAATAAATAATAAAAAAATAAATAAATAATAAAATACATAAATAAAAAAATAATGGAAAATAAATGAATAAATAAAAAATAAATAATACATTAAAAAAAATAATGAAAAGAAAATAAAAAAAAAATACATAAATAAAAAAATAATGAAAAATAAATAAATTAAAAATAAATAATAAAATACATAAATAAAAAAAATAATGAAAAATAAATAAATTAAAAATAAATAAATAATAAAATACATACATTTATTTTTTTAATGAAAAATAAGTAAATAATTAAAAAAATTACAAAAACCTGTATATCCCTAGGACACACTTAACCCCTTTAGCGCCCCCTATTGGTTAACCCCTTTACCTGCCAGTGTCATTTTCACAGTAATCCGTGCAGTTACGATAACAATAGCAGATCGCTGCCATTACTAGTAAAAAAAATGTTTTTTTATAAAAATGCCGGAAAACTATCTCCTATGTAAACGCTATAACTTTTGCGCAAATTGATAAACGCTTATTGCGATTTATTATTTTTTTTTTTACCAAAAATAGGTAGAGGAATACCGAGGAAAAATAAAATATATATATATATTTTTTGGGGATATTTATTATAGCAAACGCTCTATTTTTGCTTATAGCACAAAAAAAATGCCACCAAAAGAAAACTCTATTTCTGTGGAATAAAAGGACGCCAATTTTGTTTGGGAGCCACGTCGCACGACCGCGCAATTGTCAGTTAAAGCGACGCAGTGCAGAATCGCAAAAAAAATAAGTGGCTCCGGTCATTTGGCAGCCAAATCCTCCGGGGCTGAAGCGGGTAAAAAAAAAAGGCGCATTAAATACCACCTTACTGCGCATGCAAAAACTTGCATTGAATGCGCAATTTCTGGTGTTAATGTGACCTAAAATGCCCCCACCTCTGCACACATGCATGGATCCCAATCATGACAGAAGGAGCTCCTTGGATTGGCCACCTGCAGCACTCCTCGTTACTCCCACAGCTGCAGGAGGAGGAGGAGGGCGGGGCTGAACTGAACTCTACATGGAGGTGCTGCATGGACTGGAATGTGAGTAGGCATTGCTGCTACTTCTACTTGTAGTTCACTGCATTCCATGTCTCTGTGAGGTTCTTTAGATTGGAACATAGAATGGATGGACAGTCAAGGGGGGAGGGGGTCCCCTGATCAGATGTTTCAGAGGGGGGGGTTACCCTCCAACCCCCCTCCATATAGATCTAGGTGTAGCATTGGGCAGATGCATGTGTTGCTGTGCTGGGGGGGGCTGACGTACAGAGACCCTGTCACCAGACCTAATCTTACCAGTACAAGATCGCATGACCCCAGGGCGTTGGCTCTGGGCGATCGCATGACCCCCATGGCGTTGGCTCTGAGCGATCGCATGACCCCAGGGTGTTGGCTCTGGGCGATCGCATGACCCCCATGGCGTTGGCTCTGGGCGATCGCATGACCCCCATGGCGTTGGCTCTGAGCAATCGCATGACCCCCATGGCGTTGGCTCTGAGAACCCATGACCCCCATGGCGTTGGCTCTGAGATTGCATGACCCCCATGGCGTTGGCTCTGAGATTGCATGACCCCCATGGCGTTGGCTCTGAGATTGCATGACCCCCATGGCGTTGGCTCTGAGATCGCATGACCCCCATGGCGTTGGCTCTGAGATCCCATGACCCCCATGGCGTTGGCTCTGGGCGATCGCATGACCCCATGGCGTTGGCTCTAGGTGATCACATTACCCAATGGCGTTGGCTCTGATCGCTCGCATGACCCCATGGCGTTGGCTCTGATCGCTCGCATGACCCCATGGCGTTGGCTCTGGGCGATCGCATGACCCCATGGCGTTGGCTCTGGGCGATCGCATGACCCCATGGCGTTGGCTCTGGGTGATCGCATGAGCCCATGGCGTTGGCTCTAGGTGATCGCATTACCCAATGGCGTTGGCTCTGATCGCTCGCATGATCCCATGGCGTTGGCTCTGATCGCTCGCATGATCCCATGGCGTTGGCTCTGGGCGATCGCATGACCCCATGGCGTTGGCTCTGGGCGATCGCATGACCCCATGGCGTTGGCTCTGGGTGATCGCATGAGCCCATGGTGTGGACTCAAAATAATAGCATGACCTCACATGGGTTGAACTCATGACCTCATCACATTGGCTCAGAGTGCCGTGTTGACGCAGAGTAATCGCACGACCTGACTGCGTTGGCAGTTAGGATGATCACATGACCTCTCTGCACTGCTAGCTTTCACCCCATTGGCTCAGTATGATCACCTGACCTCCCCCCATAGGCTTGGGGTGATCACCTGACCTTGCTGGGTTACCTCAGTATGATCACCTGACCTCGCCCCATAGGCTCTGGGTGATCACCTGACCTCCCCCCATAGGCTCGGGGCGATCACCTCACCTCGCCCCATAGGCTCTGGGCGATCACCTGACCTCGCCCCATAGGCTCTGGGCGATCACCTGACCTCGCCCCATAGGCTCGGGGTGATCACCTGACCTCGCCCCATAGGCTCGGGGCGATCACCTGACCTCGCCCCATAGGCTCTGGGTGATCACCTGACCTCGCCCCATAGGCTCGGGGTGATCACCTGACCTCGCCCCATAGGCTCGGGATGATCACCTGACGGCACTGCGTTGGTGCCACATTCTCAGGTGATATTCGGCACACTCGGGGGTGTCAATCGATACGTCTTCATTCTGCAGACCTCAGGGAGTGAAGGGAGCGGCGCGGCCCACAGCCTGGGCACAGCCGCCGTCTTCGCTCATCCTGGGGAAGGAGATAAATGCTGATGTGTCTCCGGAGGTGGCGATGAGGTCACAATGCGGTGATGTAATTATCAGATGGAAATGTATTTTCACAACATCAGAAAACCTCAACCGCAGAGAGAACAAGAGAACCGCCGCCGTCCTGAGGAATGAAGGATCGCCGCAGCCTGCGCCAATATGGCCGCCCTCACACTATATACATGGCGGCGTCCCCCGCCCCCATCCTCCAGGTGTCCTGCCCCCTCCTGGACTAAAACGGTATCCTCTGATTTCACTGCACACTGCAAGATTCTCACAATAGTCAGAGCCCCGCCCCATTTCCTGGCTGGAGGGCGTCCATCATCATCTAGCTCTTTCCTCCCCAGCCTGCCTGTTCCTGGCCCCGCCCCTTTCAATCATCGGATTTCAGTTCTTTCAATCATGGAGGCTCAGCATCACATGTGGGTGTTCCCTCTGCAAATACAGCCTGCCCAGGAACGCCCACTCCTGCACCTTCCCATTAAGGCATTTTGATATTTGCATAACTCCTCCCACTGCTTGCATTAGGACTGAGGGCTCTTGATAGGAGTACTGAGGTCGGGGCCTGTGCTGTAATCGGGAAGCTATGTACAGCCCCTCCCACCAGTCATGAATGCATAGAGAAGCACAGAGACACAGTGTTGACACCACTGGTTCTAAGATAATGTGAATATATGGCCCCTCCCACATACGACAGGTGTCTCTGGACCCTCCCACATACGAAAGGTGTCTCTGGACCCTCCCACATACGACAGGTGTCTCTGGACCCTCCCACATACGACAGGTGTCTCTGGACCCTCCCACATACGACAGGTGTCTCTGGACCCTCCCACACATGACAGGTGCCCCTGGACCCTCCCACATACGACAGGTGTCTCTGGACCCTCCCACACATGACAGGTGCCCCTGGACCCTCCCACACACGGCTGGTGTCCCTGTCCCATCCCACACACGGCAGGTGTCCCTGTCCCCTCCCACACACGGCAGGTGTCCCTGTCCCCTCCCACACACGGCAGGTGTCCCTGTCCCCTCCCACACACGGAAGGTGTCCCTGTCCCCTCCCACACATGGCAGGTGTCCTGGCCTACACGGAAGGTGTCCCTGTCCCCTCCCACACACGGCAGGTGTCTCTGGGCCCTCCCACATACGACAGGTGTCTCTGGACCCTCCCACATACGACAGGTGTCCCTGTCCCCTCCCACACACGGCAGGTGTCCCTGTCCCCTCCCACACACGGCAGGTGCCCCTGTCCCCTCTCACACACGGCTGGTGTCCCTGTCCCATCCCACACACGGCAGGTGTCCCTGTCCCCTCCCACACACGGCAGGTGTCCCTGTCCCCTCCCACACACGGCAGGTGTCCCTGTCCCCTCCCACACACGGCAGGTGCCCCTGTCCCCTCTCACACACGGCAGGTGTCTCTGATTCCCTTCCACATACTGCAGGTGTCTCTGGCCCCTCCCATTTAAAATGTGTATTTAGCCCTTCCCACATACTGCATGTGTCTCTAACCCCTCCCACACACTACTATAGTTGGAGAATATTGTACATACGGAGGCCTCCTGAGCTCACACTCCGCAGAGACAATTATTAATAATTACAGATGATACATTTTACTGTCCGGGGTATAAAGTGGAATTTTCCTTTAAATCACAAGAAATTTGATCGGAAGGAAGCATTCGATGGCGCAGTTGATTAGCCCCCCCCCCCCCATGTGACGGCTGAGCCCCGCAAATCTCTCGGGACTGATGCCCAGTTATGACGCCGTCTCTGCCATTAAATGAGCGCCGTCACCCCGGTGACCCCGCATTAGGAAATGGCAATTCATTGTAATGAGACGTTTTGCTTCTGCCACCCCAGCCCCCTCCTCAACCCTGTCGTGGGCAATCGCCTTCTCCGATTGGACGTAAAACCGTCCCATAAACCGGAGGGCGCGGACCCATAATTTGTGGGGTGCTGAATTTTATTTTAGTTCTAACAATAATCGTGTGACGGAAAACACTCAGAGAGACGACTTCACCACAGAAAACGATAAATCATGGCGGCCGCCGCGCCCTCCTCTCCATGTATACTTTTCTTCCCCCCCCCCTCCTTTTTATTCATTTATTTATTTAAAAATAAATACATTTATTTATATATTGAATAATGTTTTCATTATTTTTGTTCAATATAAGAAAAAAAAGCAAACTGAAATCAGACTTGCAGTGGGTGGGAATTCAGTGGGAGAGGGAGGAGCTAGAAGAATTTGAGGGGCGGAGCAGGCAGGATTACGGAAAGGGAAGGAGAGAGCGCCAGTAGAGACTACAGAAAGGGGGAATGGAGCAGGAGGGATTACAGAATAGAGGGGGAGGGATTACAGAATTCAGGGGGAGGGAGGAGGAGGAATCACAGAATGGAGGGGGATGAGGAGGAATTACAGAATGGAGGGGAGGGATTACAGAATGGAAGGGGAGGGAGCAACAGGCATTACAGAATGGAGGGGGAGGGAGCAAGAGGCATTACAGAATAGAGGGGGAGGGAGCAAGAGGCATTACAGAATGGAGGGGGAGGGATTACAGAATTCAGGGGGAGGGAGGAGGAGGAATTACAGAATGGAGGGGGAGGGAATACAGAATGGAGTGGGAGGTATTGTAGAATGGAGAGGAAGGCAGTAGGGATTACAGAATGGAGGGGGAGGAGGCAGTAGGTATTGGAGTATGGATTTCAGAATGGAGGGGGAGGGAGCAGGAGGGATTACAGAATGGAGGGGGAGGAGGCAGTAGGGATTGGAGTATGGATTACAGAATGGAGGGAGCAGGAGGGATTACAGAATGGAGGGGGGAATACGGAATTCAGGGGGAGGGAGAAGGAGGTATTACAGAATTCAGGGGGAGGGAGCAAGAGGCATTACAAAATGGAGGGGAGGGATTACAGAATGGAGGGAGGGAGCAAGAGGCATTACAGAATGGAGGGGGAGGGAGCAAGAGGCATTATAGAATGGAGGGGGAGGGATTACAGAATGGAGGGGTAGGGACCAAGAGGCATTACAGAATATAGGGGGAGGGATTACAGAATTCAGGGGGAGGGAGGAGGAGGGATTACAGAATGGAGGGGGAGGGAATACAGAATGGAGTGGGAGGTATTGTAGAATGGAGAGGGAGGCAGTAGGGATTACAGAATGGAGGGGGAGGAGGCAGTAGGTATTGGAGTATGGATTACAGAATGGAGGGGGAGGGAGCAGGAGGGATTACAGAATGGAGGGGGAGGAGGCAGTAGGGATTGGAGTATGGATTACAGAATTCAGGGGGAGGGAGAAGGAGGAATTACAGAATGGAGGGAGACGGAATACAGAATGGAGGGGGAGGGAGTAGGGATTACAGAATGGAGGGGGAGGGAGTAGGGATTACAGAATGGAGGGGGAGGGAGTAGGAATTACAGAATGGAGGGGGAGGGAGTAGGAATTACAAAATGGAGGGGGAGGGATTACAGAATGGAGGGGGAGGGAGCAGGAGGGATTACAGAATGGAGGGGGGAATACAGAATTCAGGGGGAGGGAATACAGAAGGGAGGGAGTAGGGATTACAGAATGAAGGGGGAGGGAGTCGGAATTACAAAATGGAGGGGGAGGGATTACAGAATGGAGAGGGAGGGAGTAGGGATTACAGAATGAAGGGGGAGGGAGTAGTAGGGATTACAGAATGGAGGGATGGGCGGGGCAGTGACACAGATTTTTCATCCTCTGAATGATGGTGTCGCCCTCTTGATGGCACTCGGCAGAGATTCTCTATCTATGGGGAGGGGGTTGGGTCGGCGATGTCCTGTAACCCGGATCGATGCTCCCCCCTCCCACCGATGAGGATCACACGTTCGTTCCTCGTCACTTGAGCCGCATCAATAATCCGATCGCTGCCATTGAAGCCGTCTTGCTGGAATCTTTTAATGGATATTTCTAATTTTCTAAAGCGAAGAAAGGTCCGGGTGCCGGAACTCTATACTGAGGGTTGGGTTCCGGCCAATCATAGTATACGTGTCGATCAGGAGAGACGGTTCTATTTCTGTCCTGTCCGGGATCGATCGGCCGGCCACTACGGGGGGGGGGGGGAGGGGTTTTCTGGAAACCAAACGGTCGTTTTTCTCAATCGATTGAAGTGGAATCTGTCAGTAACTTTACAAGTCTACAAATCACTTCCTGACATCTACAAGAAGATACTTGGTGCCCATCCCCTCCCCACACACACCGGCCCTGAGAAAGTGGCAGTTGAGGTGAAACGCGTTGGGTCCTATCTTTGTATCATGTCCAGGAAGCCGTTCTTGAGCTCCCGTCAGTGACTGTGTGCCTAGGCTGAGATGATGTTATCAGTCTGTTGCAGGCAGAAGGAAGCATTTCCTTGTGGTGTGTGTATGTAGATTTTTCTTTTATAATAATAATAATATAAAATTGTGTTATAATACTATTATTAAATTATTTTATTTACTATTCATAAAATAGTGATTTATAAAAATCATTTTATTAGAAAACAGTGATTTATTATTATTTTATTAGTATTATTTATAAGCACCTTAATATTATATATATATTATACACACACTTTAATAATATTATTATTATTATTATATAAAATAGTGATTTATGATCATATTATGAATATTATGATCTCTCTCTCTCTCTTTCTTTCTCTCTCTCTCTCTCTCTCTCTCTCTCTCTTCTCTCTCTCTCTCTCTCTCTCTCTCTCTCTCTTTTTCTTTCTCTCTCTCTTTCTCTCTCTTTCTCTCTCTTTCTCTTTCTCTTTCTCTCTCTCTTTCTCTTTCTCTCTCTCTTTCTCTTTCTCTCTCTCTCTCTCTCTCTCTCTCTCTCTCTCCTGATTTAGAATAATTGTAGTATTATTAACTTTATTTCATATATATTTTATATATTATATAAAGTGATTATTTATTAGCATTATTATATAAAAACATGATTTATAATATTATTATTATTAATAATAATATATACATTTATTAATAAAAAGTTATTATGATTTATTATATAAAATAGTGATTTATAATATTTATAATGATTTTATTATTCTTAATAAGCATTTTATATTTTTAATGTTATATATATATATATTTAATATATAAATTACAAATAATGAATCCCTTTATTTCATATTATTAAACTATATTAATATAAAATTAAATAGTAGTAATATTAAAACACTATTTTATATTCTTAAAATTGTATATAATAATTCTATAGCCTTCTTGCCATGACTTTCAGGGTCAAGGCAATGTACTGTACATTCCATGAACATTGTGGGGGGTTTATTATTATTATTATTTAAAATAAATATATAATTATTATATAAATAATATCATTAATAATAATAATAATAATAATAATATATATTTTTTAATTATTTTATCAATATATTTGAGTGACCAAAGTCAGAGGTGAGGATCAGTTGATGACCGGACACACGGAATATTTGGTGCGGTCCGTCACTCTTCAGTCAGCGGATCTCTGCAGAGAATTTTTGGAGGAAATCTTTTTTTTCCCGACACACACAGAAGACCCCGGAGAATTGTACTTTTTCTTCTACAACTATTTCCTGTGTCCCCGGAGTCCCGTCCCCCCCCCCCTTCCCAGGAGCCACAATCACTGTCCAATATTTCCACATAATCCATATCTGAGTCATACAATCATCCTCTATACAGTGTGTGTGTGTTGGGGGGGGGGGGGGGGGGCGATAACGATTGTTTCCCCTGCAGATTGTTACATAGAAATGAAGGGTCTATCATTCTTCTCATAGGTGTATTTTATATGATGGAGACAGAATTAAACCGAAAATCCAGAGAGGTCACACGATACAAATGTTATAAATGGAGGAAAATAAGTATTTGACCCCCTTAGTAGTTGGGGGAGGTTCCTTAGTAGTTGGGGGAGGTCCCTTAGTGGTTGGGGGAGGTTCCTTAGTAGTTGGGGGAGGTTCCTTAGTAGTTGGGGGAGGTCCTTTAGTAGTTGGGGAGGTCCCTTAGTAGTCGGGGGAGGTTCCTTAGTAGTTGGGGGAGGTTCCTTGTTGGGAATCACAGAGGTCAGACGTTTCTTGTAGTCGGTGATCAGGTCTCCACACATCTCAGGGGGGATTTTCTCTTCTTTACAGATCTTCTGTAAATCCTGAAGGTTTTCTTGGCAACTCAAAGTTTCGGCTCCTTCCATACATTTTCTATAGGATTAAGGTCTGGGGACTGGCTAGGCCACTCCATCACCTTCATGTGCTCCTTCTTGAGTGCTTCTTTGTATGTTTTGGGTCCTTGTCATGCCCGGGATCGGGAGTACGTTGAGATCAGAAGTGCGTTGCTCTCAGAATGCAGGAATCGGGAGTGCGTTGCGCTCAGAATTCAGGGATTGGGAGTGCATTGCGCTCAGAATGCAGGGATTGGGAGTGCATTGCGCACATAATGTAGGGATCGGGAGTGTGTTGCTCTAAGAATGCAGGGACCGGGAGTGCGTTGCTCTCAGAATGCAGGGATCGGGAGTGCGTTGCTCTCAGAATGCAGGGATCGGGAGTGCATTGCGCTCAGAATGCAGGGACCGGGAGTGCGTTGCTCTCAGAATGTAGGGATCGGGAGTGCGTTGCGTTCAAAATGCAGGGATCGTGAGTGCATTGTGTTCAGAATGCAGGAATCAGGAGTGCGTTGCTGTCAGAATGCAGGGATCTGGAGTGCGTTGCTTTTAGAATGATCGGGAGTGCATTGGGCTCAGAATGCAGGGATCGGGAGTGCGTTGGGCTCAGAATGCAGGGATCGGGAGTGCGTTGGGCTCAGAATGCAGGGATCGGGAGTGCGTTGCGCTCAGAATGCTGGGATCGGGAGTGCGTTGCGCTCAGAATGCTGGGATCGGGAGTGCGTTGCGCTCAGAATGCAGGGATCGGGAGTGCGTTGCGCTCAGAATGCAGGGATCGGGAGTGCGTTGCGCGCAGAATGCAGGGATCGGGAGTGCGTTGCGCTCTGAATGCAGGGATCAGGAGTGCGTTGCGCTCAGATTGTAGGCATCGGGAGTCAATTTGCCACCCCTCTCAAAGTGCCGCCTGGGCCCAGAGACACAGCAGGGCCCATGGTAGGGCCGGCCCGGCTCCCACCACAGGGACCCATTGATGACATCACTGGGACAGGAGGAAAAATCCGAACATCATTGGGGGTGGGTCTCCGGTGACGACATGAAAACCTGTTAACCGTAGTTCTTTCATCGATCGATTATCTACAGGTCCCTTCAGGTCTGGGGACCCTTTTCTGTGTTTTTATTGGGCGGTTTGTATTGTTCCATACCCGTCGGCTTTTGTTCATTCCCGACTCCCCCCTCGCAATCTGTCCTCCATCTTGGATGAATTCCGCTCGGCGGCAGAGCTGATAATTATTGTTCCGCATCGATCTCTCCCCTCAGACTCGTTATCTGCGTCGGCTTCTCTCTCCTCTATTGGTTAAGCCCTCGGGGTTCGCTCGATTAATTACATCTAAACAACGCGCCGCTTCTGATAGACGTGCGATAGCGGGCCGATGCAGCGCCTCAACCTCCGGGACAAAGTCATCCTTTTGTTAAGGTGGAGCCCCGGGTGAAGAAAAGGCATTTTATAACATGCGCTGCCTTCCTCTAAGACCTCTTTGGCTGGGGTGAGACCCTGTTTTCTGAGCCTGCAGTGACAGGAATTGCGCTGGGGACAATTCACAGCAAAGGTCATGTGACAAGAGGTTGCAGCCCTACCCAGGGGCACGAGACTGCTGGGGACTGGCGCCTAGTTGGGGGAGACTGCTGGCGACTGGCGCCTTGTTGGGGAAGACTGCTGGGGACTGGCGCCTTGTTGGGGAAGACTGCTGGGGACTGGCGCCTGGTTGGGGGAGACTGCTGGGGTCTGGCGCCTTGTTGGGGAAGTCTGCTGGGGACTGGCGCCTAGTTGGGGGAGACTGCAGGCGACTGGTGCCTAGTTGGGGGAGACTGCAGGGGACTGGCGCCTAGTTGGGGGAGACTGCAGGGGACTGGTGCCTAGTTGGGGGAGACTGCAGGGGACTAGCGCATAGTTGGAGGAGACTGCCGGGGACTGGCTCCTGGTTGGGGGAGACAGCCGGGGACTGGCGCCTGGTTGGGGGAGACTGCTGGGAACTGGCGCCTGGTTAGAGGAGATTGCCGGGGACTGGCGCCTGGTTGGAGGAGACTGCCGGCGACTGGCGCCTGGTTGGAGGAGACTGCCGGGGACTGGCGCCTGGTTGGGGGAGACTGCCGGGGACTGGCTCCTGGTTGGGGGAGACTGCCGGGGACTGGCTCCTGGTTGGGGGAGACTGCCGGGGACTGGCTCCTGGTTGGGGGAGACTGCCGGGGACTGGCGCCTGGTTGGGGGAGACTGCCGGGGACTGGCGCCTGGTTGGGGGAGACTGCCGGGGACTGGCGCCTGGTTGGAGGAGACTGCCGGGGACTGGCGCCTGGTTGGAGGAGACTGCCGGGGACTGGCGCCTGGTTGGGGGAGACTGCCGGGGACTGGTTCCTGGTTGGGGGAGACTGCCGGGGACTGGCTCCTGGTTGGGGGAGACTGCCGGGGACTGGCTCCTGGTTGGGGGAGACTGCCGGGGACTGGCGCCTGGTTGGGGGAGACTGCCGGGGACTGGCACCTGGTTGGGGGAGACTGCCGGGGACTGGCACCTGGTTGGGGGAGACTGCCGGGGACTGGCGCCTGGTTGGGGGAGGACTGACGCCTTGTTGGGGAGACAGCTGGCGACTGGTGCCTTGTTGGGGAAGACTGCTGGGGACTGGTGCCCAGTTGGAGGAGACTGCTGGGGACTGGCGCCTTGTTGGGGAAGACTGCTGGGGACTGGCGCCTTGTTGGGGAAGACTGCTGGGACCTGCGCTATATTAGAAGAGACAGTTGGAGGTTAGAAGAGACCGTTACCTCATTACGGAGGACTCCTAGAGGTGTAGTTGTGTTATAATTTTTTTTTTACCAATTTCAGGAGAGTGCTAGAGACTGTGGCTGTGCCTTCTAGAGCTTCACACGGGTACCTACCTCTCCACAGTAATACAGTGAACACTCACCAGTGGGGTCTGCAGACAGCCCACATGTCATGGCGCCCCCTCCTGTGTGGTGACGGTGGTGTCAGCCCCCCCCCCCAGACACACATACATTATCCCGCCTGACAAACACATTATAAATGGTGACTTAATCGTCCCGCCGCAGCCGCATCAATCTCCTCCGCCGTGAAATCCTCCAGTCCTCAATCCGGGTTTGGCTGCGAGCGTCTCGTGAATAAATCCGCCGCTATAAAGGGGAACTCTGGTGTGATTTCAGTACATTTCAAGGTGGAAACCATTTTTGACCTTTTTTTTTTTACATTTTGCTGTTCCATATTTGAATTCCTGTATCTCCCTGACTGACGATTACCTTTTATCAAGAGAAGGGATTGGTCTCTGTCAGCGTCACAGGAGAGTGCGGATCCTCATTGATTGGTATGATTACAGTCAGCTGATCACATTTATATAGATGGCTAATCAATTTTTGGAGGATGACGGGGTCCCTCGAAATGAGGGGGGCTGGCGCTGCTCGATCCAATCAGGTGACGGGGGGGGGGGGTGGGCAATCAGTTTCTGGTAATAGAAGTGTTAATGTTAATGGTGGAGAGGGACAATGTATCACATCACAGAGATTAGCACCATCTCTGGGCAGGACTTCTAGACAGGAAGCATTACTCTGAGTGTAATGGCCAAAATGGCCGCCCCCATGTGTAGATTAAATCAGAAACTATAAATAGTAATACAAGTATTTAGAGTGCAAATCCTCATTGATCTGTATGATTACAGTCAGCTGATCACATTTATATAGATACAGTAGCTAATCAATTTGAAAAATATAATGGGGTCCCTCGAAATGGGGGGAGGGGAGGCTTTTACTGCCCGATCCAGATCATGAGACAAGGGGGGGGGGCAAAGTAATATAAGTGTTTCTCTCCATCATTAACATTCTCACTTCTTGGTCCCCATTGTCTCCTGATGGATGGGGATGGGGGGCAGTAAGGCTCAATCCCCAAGCAGAACTTCTATATGGGAAGCATTACTCTGAGTGTAATGGACAATATGGCCGCCCCCATGAGCAGATTAAATCGGAAACTATAAATGGTAACAAAGTGTTTACAGTGCAAATCCTCATTGATCGTTATGATTACAGTCAGGTGATCACATTTATATAGATGGCTAATCAATCTGAAAAATATGATGGGATCCCTCGAAATGAGGGAGCGGGAAGGGGGCGGAGCCGCCATATCCAGAACAGATAACAAAGCTCCCAATCAGATTCTAATAGAAGTGGGAATGTTCATAAAAAAAGAGGGAACAGTGTATCACATTACAGATGGATAGCTAGTCAATTTGAAAAATATATGATGGGGTCCCTCGAAATGAGGGGGGATGGGGGGCCGGCGCTGCCTTATCCAGATCAGGTGGCGAGGCTCCCAATGAGAATGTTTAATGATGGAGAGGAACAATGTATCGCATTTCAGAGAGTATAGCGCCATCTCTGGGCAGGACACCGGAAGGTGTAATGGGCAATATGGCCGCTCCTGTGTGCATTATAAATTATAAGATTTAAAAAGAAAAACAAAATGTTTAGAGTGCGAATCCTCACTGATAGGATTATTTAAAGTGAGCTGATCACATTCATGTATGTAGCTAATCAATATGAAAAAGGATGAAAGGTTCCCTCAAAATGAGCTACGACTAAGGCTATTGCCGAAACGCGTCGCCACTATTGTTTTACTGTCACTCTGATGTACCAATAAACGACACTACAAAGATTAAAGTTTTGCCGGCTCTTCTCACTATTCCTTTGAAATGGGGGGGGGGGAGGGGAGGCTGGCGATGCCATATCCAGATCAGGAGACGAGGCTCCCAATCAGATTTTGGTAAATGAAGTGGGAATGTTAATGATGGAAAGTAACAATGTATCACATTACAGAGAGTATAGCGCCATCTCTGGGCGGGACTTCTATACAGGAAGTATTATTCTGAGTGTAATGGGCAATATGGCCGCCCCCATGTGTAGATTGAATCGGAAACTATAAATGGTAACAAAGTATTTAGAATAAAAATCCTCATCGATCGGTATGATTACAGTCAGCTGATCACATTTATATAGATAGCTAATCAATCTGAAAAATATGATGGGGTCCCTCGAAATGAGAGGGGGGGCTGCTTTAACAAGATCAGGTGACGGGGCTCCCATTCAGATTCTGGTAATACAAGTGAGAATGTTGGTGATGGAGAGGTACAATGTATCACATTTCAAAGAGTAAAGCGACATCTCTGGCCGGGACTTCTAAGCCGTAAGGTGTAATGGGCAATATGGCCGCTCCCGTGTGCGTCATAATTTGTAAGATATAAAAAGAAACAAAATGTTTTAGAGTGCGAATCCTCACTGATAAGAATATTTAAAGTGAGCTGATCACATTCACGTTAATCAATTTAAAGAAGATGACGGGTCCCCTCGAAATGAGGGCAGGGGGTGCGGCACTGCTGAACCCGGAACAGGTGACAAGGGGGGCAATCAGATTCTGGTAATAGAAGTGAGAATGTTGATAAAAGAGATGGAACAATGTATCGCATTGCAGAGAGTATAGCGCCATCTCTGGGTGGGACTTCTTTACAGGAAGTGTTGCTTTGTGTGTATTCTGCAATATGGCCGCCCCCATGTGTAGATTAAAGTGCAAAATATACATAGGAACAAAAAGATTAGACGGCAAATCCTCACTGATGAGATTATTTAAAGTGAGACGATCACATTCACATAGATAGCTAATCAATTTGAAGAAGATGATGGGGTCCCTCGAAATGAGGGGGGGGTCTGCTTTATCCAGATCAGGTGACGAGGCTCCCATTCAGATTCTGGTAATAGAAGTGGGAATGTTAATGATGGGGAGGAACAATGTATCACATTACAGAGAGTAAAGTGCCATCTCTGGGCTGGACTTCTATACAATTCTGTATGTAATGGACAAAATGGCCGCCCCCATGCGTATATTAAATTGGAAACTATAAATAATAACAAAGTCTTTCCGAACCCGGAACAGGTGACAAGGGGGCAATCAGATTCTGGTAATAGAAGTGAGAATGTTAATAAAAGAGATGGAACAATGTATCGCATTGCAGAGAGTATAGCGCCATCTCTAGGTGGGACTTTTTTACAGTAAGTGTTGCTTTGTGTGTATTCTGCAATATGGCCGCCCCCATGAGCAGATTCAATTGGAAACTATAAATGGTAACAAAGTATTTAGAATGAAAATCCTCATCGATCGGTATGATTACAGTCAGCTGATCACATTTATATAGATAGCTAATCAATCTGAAAAATATGGGGTCCCTCGAAATGAGAGGGGGGGCTGCTTTAACCAGATCAGGTGACGAGGCTCCCATTCAGATTCTGGTAATACAAGTATACAAGGTATTTAGAAGGCAAATCCTCATTGATTGGTATGATTAGAGTCAGCTGATCACATTCACATAGATAATCAATCTGAAAAATATGATGGGGTCCCTCGAAATGAGGGGGGATGGGGGGCCGGTGCTGCCTTATCCAGACCAGGTGGTGAGGCTTCCAATCAGATTCTGGGAATGTTAATAATAGAGAGTAACAATGTATCACATTACAGAGAGTATAGCGCCATCTCTGGGCGGGACTTCTACACAGGAAGCATTACTCTGAGTGTAATAGTCAATATGGCCGCCCCCATGTGTAGATTAAATCGGAAACTATAAATGGTAACAAAGGGCCAGATTCATAAAGAATTAGATTCCCGCAGAGTATCAGAGATACTTCTACGCCGCCGTACTTTACCTGGCTCTAGGTGGAATTCAGAGAGATTTTGGCCCGTAAGGTACGGCGGCGTAGTGTATTTCTCCCGGCGGAATCAAACTACGCGAATAGGGGGCGTGAGGCATTTAAATTAAGCGTGTCCCCGCGGCGATCGAACTGCGCATGCACCGTTCAGAAATTTCCCGCCGTGCATTGCGCAAAATCACGTCGTTACGTCATTTTTTTTTGAGTAGCGTCGTTTACGAACATTCCTATTCCCGCCCGACTTACGCAAAAAATTTAAAAAAATTGAAAGTCGACGCGGGAACGACGGCCATACTTAACATGGGCCGCGTAACGTTAGACCAGCTAATAGCTGGTTTAACTTTACGTAGCGAAAAAATGACGTACGCGATTGCGAACGACGCTCGTAACTTCGTGGATCGCCGTAAAAAGCTCATTTGCATACCCCGACGCTGAAAACGACACGAACTCCACCCAGCGGCCGCAAAAAGATCGCAGCGTAGATCCGAAGGCGTACGAAGACGTAAGCCTGTCAGATCGAAGCCCAACGCCGCCGTATCATGGTTTGAGGATTCAAACTAGTGATACGGCGCGCAAAATTTGAAATTACTCCTGTCTAACACCAGTTAGACAGGCGTAATCGCTCTGTGAATCTGGGCCAAAGTGTTTAGGGTGCAAATCCTCATTGATCAGTATGATTACAGTCAGGTGATCACATTTATATGGATAGCTAATCAATTTGAAAAATTAGATGGGGTCCCTCGAAATGAGGGAGCGGGAAGGGGCGGAGCCGCCATATCCAGAACAGGTAACAAAGCTCCCAATCAGATTCTAATAATATTAGTGGGGATGTTAATAAAAAGAGGGAACAATGTATCACATTGCAGATAGATAGCTAATCAATTTGAAAAAAATATGAAGGGGTCCCTCAAAATGAGGGGGGATGTGAGGCCGGCGCTGCCTTATCCAGATCAGGTGGCCGAGGCTTCCAATCAGATTCTGGTAATAGAAGTGAAAATGTTAATAATGGAGATGAACAATGTATCGTATTACAGAGAGTATAGCGCCATCTCTGGGTGGGACTTCTATACAGAAAGCATTACTCTGAGTGTAATGGTCAATATGGCCGCCCCCATGAGCAGATTAAATCGTAAACTATAAATGGTAACAAAAGTATTTAGAGTGCAAATCCTCATTGATTGGTATAATTACAGTCAGCTGATCACATTCACATAGATAGCCAATCAATCTGAAAAATATGATGGGGTCCCTCGAAATGATGGGGGATGGGGGGCCGGTGCTGCCTTATCCAGAACAGGTGGTGAGGCTTCCAATCAGATTCTGGGAATGTTAATAATAGAGAGTAACAATGTATCACATTACAGAGAGTATAGCGCCATCTCTGGGCGGGACTTCTACACAGGAAGTATTACTCTGAGTGTAATGGACAATATGGCCGCCCCCATGAGCAGATTAAATCGGAAACTATAAATGGTAACAAAGTCTTTAGAGTGCAAATCCTCATTGATCGGTATGATTACAGTCAGGTGATCACATTTATATGGATAGTTAATCAATCTGAAAAATATGATGGGATCCCTCGAAATTAAGGAGCGGGAAGGGGGCGGAGCCGCTATATCCAGAACAGGTAACAAAGCTCCCAATCAGATTCTAATAATATTAGTGGGGATGTTAATAAAAAGAGGGAACAATGTATCACATTGCAGATAGATAGCTAATCAATTTGAAAAAAAATATGAAGGGGTCCCTCGAAATGAAGGGGGAGGGGGGCTGGCGCTGCCTTATCCGGATCAGGTGGCCGAGGCCTCCAATCAGATTCTGGTAAAAAAAGTGAGAATGTTAATAATAGAGAGGAACAATGTATCGTATTACAGAGAGTATAGCGCCATCTCTGGGCCGTACTTCTACACAGGAAGCATTACTCTGAGTGTAATGGTCAATATGGCCGCCCCCATGAGTAGATTAAATCGGAAACTATAAATGGTAACAAAAGTATTTAGAGTGTAAATCCTCATTGATCGGTATGATTACAGTCAGCTCACATTTATATAGATAGTCAATCAATCTGAAAAATATGATGGGGTCCCTCGAAATGAGGGGGGATGGGGGCCGGCACTGCCTTATCCAGATCAGGTGACATGGGGGGGGGGCAATCAGAAGTAATATAGGTGAGAATGTTAATGACGGAGATGAAACAATGTATTGCATTACAGATAGATAGCTAATCAATTTGGAAAAAAAAATATGATGGAGTCCCTTGAAATGAGGGGGGATGGGGGCCGGCGCTGCCTTATCCAGATCAGGTGGCGAGGCTTCCAATCAGATTCTGGGAATGTTCATAATAGAGAGGAACAATGTATCACATTACAGAGAGTAAAGTGCCATCTCTGGGCTGGACTTCTATACAATTCTGTATGTAATGGACAAAATGGCCGCCCCCATGCGTATATTAAATTGGAAACTATAAATGGTAACAAAGTCTTTAGAGCGCAAATCCTCATTGATCAGTATGATTACAGTCAGCAGATCACATTTATATGGATAGCTAATCAATTTGAAAAATATGATGGGGTCCCTCAAAATGAGGGAGCGGGAAGGGGCCTCGCCGCCATATCCAGAACAGGTAACAAAGCTCCCAATCAGATTCTAATAGAAGTGAGAATGTTTATAAAAAAAGAGGGAACAATGTATCACATTACAGATGGATAGCTAATCAATTTGAAAAATATATGATGGGGTCCCTCGAAATGAGAGGGGATGGGGGGCCGGCGCTGCCTTATCCAGACCAGGTGGCGAGGCTTCCAATCAGATTCTGGGAATGTTAGAGAGGAACAATGTATCACATTACAGAGAGTATAGCACCATCTCTGGGCAGGACTGAAAGTGGCCCCTGTGTGTAATGGGCAATATGGCCGCTCCCATGTGTAATGGGCAATATGGCCGCTCCCATGTGTAATGGGCAATATGGCCGCTCCCGTGTGTATAATAGATTTGTAAGATATAAAAAGATACAAAGTGTCCGGAGTGCGGATCCTCGGCGATCGGATTATTTGCAGTGATCTGATCACATTTCCGTTGATCGCTAAACTATCTGAAGAAGATGAAGGGGGTCCCTCGAAGTGGGGAGAAGGGGGTAAGTCGGGTGCCAGTCAGGGAGTCCAGGCGGGCATGTTAATAAGATTCGCTGGCCCGTCAGAATCCGCACCCCCCCTCCCCCCCTCTGCACTCCACCGGCGGTATTGACAATGGAGACTATTATCGGAGCGGAGAAGCAATTTTCGTCTCTCTGTCTTTAATCACACAAGCGGTCCCTCCGGGCGCTTCCCGCCTCGCCCGTCCTTGACCCCGAAACAAAGAAGTGCAAACCAGGCGCCCCGCTGATAATCGGCGCGCACACCCAACGTGTCCCCCCCACCGCACCGCGCCAATACGGAGAACATTGTTCTGTCCTGCAGGTCGGTGCACAGCGGGTACTAATCACCGGGAACAAATATTTATCCGTGATTCAAATAGAGATGAGAGAAGGGGGACAGGGGGGGGATTACCCCCCCAACAACCCTTCCCCCCGCGCTCTATTCTAAACTACAACTAAAGGGTGGAGAGGGGATGAGACCCCTTGTCAGGTTTTATATGGCGTCCTGTGTCCCCATTAGGGGGATTCACCTTCTCTGTGTGTCCTGAAGACCACATTACTGAGAGTGAAAAAAATGCCAAAATATGAGTTGTCACCAGAATAGGAAGTGAAGGGAAATCTCTCTGATGGGGACACTAGTTCTGTTGACCTGAAGGTCCTCAGGGGCTTACTTTAATTTTCAGGGATTTCCTCTAACTTCCTGTTTTGATGAGTTACTCTGCAAGGAGCGCTTCACAGCTGTGCGTCATTAAAACATGTCCCTTCTGCCAACCCCTTGTCCCGGCCCTGCCGCCCCTCCTACCCACCCCTTGTCCTGGCCCTGTCATCCCTCCTGCCCACCCCTTGTCCCGGCCCTGCTGTCCCTTTTTCCCACCCCTTGTCCTGGCCACTGCCGCCCCTCCTTCCCACCCCTTGTCCTGGCCTCTGCCGCCTCTCCTTCCCACCCCTTGTCCCGGCCCTGCTGCCGCTCCTGCCCACCCCTTGTCCCGGCCCTGCCGCCACTCCTGCCAATCCCTTGTCCCGGCCCTGCTTCCCCTCCTTCCCACCCCTTGTCCAGACCTGCCATCCCTCCTTCCCACCCCTTGTCCCGGCCTTGCTGTCCCTCCTTCCGACCCCTTGTCCCGACCCTGCCGTCTCTCCTGCCCACCCCTTGTCCCAGCCCTGTCGCTCCTCCTGCCCACCCCTTGTCCTGGCCCCTGCCGTCCCTCCTGCCCACCCCTTGCCGCCTCTCCTTCCCATCCCTTCTCCCGGCCCTGCCGCCCCCTCCTGCCCACCACTTGTCCCGGCCCTGCCTTCCCTCCTTCCCACCCCTTGTCCCAGCCCTGCCGTCTCTCCTTCCCACCTCTTGTTCCGGCCCTGCTGCCCACCCCTTGTCCCGGCCCTGCAGCCCCTCCTTCCCACCCCTTGTCCCGGCCCTGCTGCCCCTCCTTCCCACCCCCTGTCTCGGCCCTGCCATCCCTTTTTCCCACCCCTTGTCCTGGCCCCTGCAGCCCCTCCTTCCCACCCCTTGTCCTGGCCCCTGCCGTTCCTCCTTCCCACCCCTTGTCCTGGCCCTGCCGCCACTTCTGCCCTTCCGCCACTCCTGCCCACCCCTTGTCCCACCCTGCAGCCCCTCCTTCCCTCCCCCTGTCTCGGCCCTGCTGTCCCTTTTTCCCACCCCTTGTCCTGGCCCCTGCCGTCCCTCCTTCCCACCCCTTGTCCTGGCCCTGTCATCCCTCCTGCCCACCCCTTGTCCCGGCCCTGCTGTCCCTTTTTCCCACCCCTTGTTCTGGCCCCTGCCGCCCCTCCTTCCGACACCTTGTCCTGGCCTCTGCCGCCCCTCCTTGCCACCCCTTGTCCCGGCCCTGCTGCCGCTCCTGCCCACCCCTTGTCCCGGCCCTGCCGCCACTCCTACCAACCCCTTGTCCCGGCCCTGCTACCCCTCCTTCCCACCCCTTGTCCCTGACCTGCCATCCCTCCTTCCGACCCCTTGTCCCGGCCTTGCTGTCCCTCCTTCCGACCCCTTGTCCCGACCCTGCCGTCCCTCCTGCCCACCGCTTGTCCCAGCCCTGTCGCTCCTCCTGCCCACCCCTTGTCCTGGCCCCTGCCGACCCTCCTGCCCACCCCTTGTCCCAGCCTTGCCGCCACTCCTTCCCACCCCTTCTCCCGGCCCTGCCTTCCCTTCTTCCCACCCCTTGTCCCAGCCCTGCCGTCTCTCCTTCCCACCTCTTGTTACGGCCCTGCTGCCCACCCCTTGTCCCGGCCCTGCAGCCCCTCCTTCCCACCCCTTGTCCCGGCCCTGCCGCCCCTCCTTCCCACCCCCTGTCTCAGCCCTGCCATCCCTTTTTCCCACCCCTTGTCCTGGCCCCTGCCTCCCCTCCTTCCCACCCCTTGTCCTGGCCCCTGCCGTTCCTCCTTCCCACCCCTTGTCCCGGCCTCTGCCGCCCCTCCTTGCCACCCCTTGTCCCGGCCCTGCTGCCGCTCCTGCCCACCCCTTGTCCCGGCCCTGCTGCCGCTCCTGCCCACCCCTTGTCCCGGCCCTGCCGCCACTCCTGCCAACCCCTTGTCCCGGCCCTGCTACCCCTCCTTCCCACCCCTTGTCCCTGACCTGCCATCCCTCCTTCCGACCCCTTGTCCCGGCCTTGCTGTCCCTCCTTCCGACCCTGCTGTCCCTCCTGCCCACCCCTTGTCGCAGCCCTGTCGCTCCTCCTGCCCACCCCTTGTCCTGGCCCCTGCCGACCCTCCTGCCCACCCCTTGTCCCAGCCTTGCCGCCTCTCTTTCCCACACCTTCTCCCGGCCCTGCCTTCCCCCTTCCCACCCCTTGTCCCAGCCCTGCCGTCTCTCCTTCCCACCTCTTGTTCCGGCCCTGCTGCCCACCCCTTGTCCCGGCCCTGCAGCCCCTCCTTCCCACCCCTTGTCCCGGCCCTGCCGCCCCTCCTTCCCACCCCCTGTCTCAGCCCTGCCATCCCTTTTTCCCACCCCTTGTCCTGGCCCCTGCCTCCCCTCCTTCCCACCCCTTGTCCTGGCCCCTGCCGTTCCTCCTTCCCACCCCTTGTCCCGGCCCTGCCGCCACTCCTGCCTTGCCGCCACTCCTGCCCACCCCTTGTCCCGGCCCTGCTGCCACTCCTGCCCACCCCTTGTCCCGGCCCTGCCGCCCCTCCTTCCCACCCCCTGTCTCGGCCCTGCCGTCCCTTTTTCCCACCCCTTGTCCTGGCCCCTGCCGTCCCTCCTTCCCACCCCTTGTCCTGGCCCTGCCGTCCCTCCTGCCCACCCCTTGTCCCTGCCCTGCTGTCCCTCCTGGCCACCCCTTGTCCCTGCCCTGCCGCCCCTGCTTCCCACCCCTTGTCCCTGCCCTGCTGTTCCCTTCTGCCCAGCCCTTGTTTCGGCCCAACCCTCCCTCCTGCTCACCCCTTGTCCCGTCCCTACCCTCCCTCCTGCCCACCCCTTGTCCTAGCCCTGCCGTCCCTCCTGCCCACCCCTTGTCCTGGCTCTGCCGTCATGGTTCGAATGGCCTTGGGAGCCATAATCTGCACAGTAATGTTTGGGGGTCGGGGGCGGGGCGGTCATAACGTCACTCAGACAGAAGCAACTTTCTGAGCTGAATGGAGACGATTGATTTTTCACTTCTGGAGCGGAAAAAATATATTTCCCCTCCCCCTCCCCCACCCTCCGGGGACTGGTCCTCTTTCTTCCACCATCCTATACCGTGTACACGGCTCCGCCTCCCACCAAAGGCCAATCATTCTACCGATGCGTCTTAAAGGAGACGTACACCCCCAGACTAGATGACGTGGAGTTTGCTCTATGCACAGCACCCTGCCGGCCCCTCCCATCAGCCACGATCTGCCTTCATTGCATAGAGAAGCGTGGAGACCCGGCGATGACATCACAGTGGTTAAAATAAGATCTGGAATAAATACAAAAAAAATGTTGACAAAGGAAGGCAAAAAAAATAATCCGATTAAACTCCGGCGTTCACCTCTCCGCGGCCCGAGCGGGGGAAGCGATCCTCCGGAACAATCGATCGGAAGGTTCCCTCGGCCGCGTCGGCTTTTTTTTTCCGGATATTTATAAAAGGGATTTTATAGAAACGTGCGATTTTATTTTTGGTGGTGGGGGGAGGGGAAGGAGCCTCCGCTGGCCCCCGGGGGCCCTGAAATCTGTGATTCACGCCGGAGACCAACAGCTGCAGATGTCTCGCATTAGAGGATCGCTGAAGATTTCAACAGCTGAAACCGCAGGTCACCCCTCCCCCCCCATCCCCCACCCCGCCTGTGCCACCCGTGCCAGCTCTCTGCGCCAGGCTGGGCTCACCATGTGCAGCTGGCAGCTGGAGACGTTTCCTGGTGGCCAATATGTGTCTCCCCTCCCCCAGTGATCAGACTGTACATTGTAACTTTGTAGAAGGAGTCCTAGCAATCGATAATTGTGTGCATCACCTGCGTCCTAGCAACCAATGACGTTTTATGGCCCAGCAAACAGCGTCCTAGCAACCAATGATTTTGTGCTGCTTAGCCGACAGCGTCTTGGCAATCAATTTATGCTACGTGGACCAGCAACATATGAGGCTGTGCGGCCCGGCCACCTGAGTCCTAGCAACCAATGATGTGCTTTGCGGTCACCAGCATCCTAGCAACCAAGGATGCTGTGGCCAGGCCACCTGAGTCCTAGCAACCAATGATGTGCATCGCAGTCACCAGAAACCTATCAAACAAGGCCACTGTGGCCCAGCTGCCTGTGTCCTAGTAAGGAACAATGATGTTGTGCTTCGCAGTCACCAGCACCCTAGCAACCAAGGACACTGTGGCCAGGCCACCTGAGTCCTAGCAACCAACGATGTTGTGCATCACAGTCACCAGCATCCTAGCAACCAAGGACGCTGTGCCCAGGCCACCTGAGTCCTAGCAACCAATGATGTTGTGCTTCGGAGTCACCAGCATCCTAGCAACGAAGGCCACTGTGGCCCAGCTGCCTGTGTCCTAGTGACCAATGATGTTGTGCATCACAGTCACCAGTGCCCTAGCAACCAAGGACGCTGTGGCCAGGCCTCCTAGCAACCAATGAAAACGGTATAGCAGGACCACCAGAAACATGCAAAAGCCGAGGAGCGTCCCCGATATTGTAGCAACCCACCAAACAAGAGAATGAAACAATGTTTTCAAATCAATGGTAAAGAGGACCGCCCCATGCAGCATTAACCACGGCGCCCCCCCTGAGGAGAGGTATGGGGGTGGGATTGGATTGTTTATTATCCAGCCCTGATTACCATCAAATCAAATCACCGCTCCCCTCTGTGTCTGGGGCCCTTCCCCCCTCTGAGTCTGGAGCCCTTCCCCCCTCTGAGTCTGGAGCCCTTCCCCCCTCTGAGTCTGGAGCCCTTCCCCCCCTCTGAGTCTGGAGCCCTTCCCCCCTCTGAGTCTGGAGCCCTTCCCCCTCTGAGTCTGGGGCCCTCCCCCCTCTGAGTCTGGAGCCCTTCCCCCCTCTGAGTCTGGAGCCCTTCCCCCCTCTGAGTCTGGAGCCCTTCCCCCCTCTGAGTCTGGGGCCCTCCCCCCTCTGAGACTGAGGCCCTCCCCCCTCCAAGTCTCACCCCCTCCGAGTCTGGGGCCCTTCCCCTCCCTCCGAGTCTGGGGCCCTTCCCCCCCTCCGAGTCTGGGGCCCTTCCCCCCCTCCGAGTCTGGGGCCCTTTCCTTTCCCCCCTCCGAGTCTGGGGCCCTTTCCCCCCTCCGAGTCTGGGGCCCTTCCCCCCCTCCGAGTCTGGGGCCCTTCCCCCCCTCCGAGTCTGGGGCCCTTCCCCCCCTCCGAGTCTGGGGGCCCCCCCTTCGAGTCTGGGGCCCTTCCCCTCCGCATCGGAGGTCCCTGCATGACTTATCTGCGAAATCACAAAAATTGCAAACAAGTCGCATGACATTGGGGTAGCAGTGGTGTGAACCGAGACTTACGTTCCCACGCTGCCCCCCGTGGTGGTGGAATGCCAGGGCCCACCTTTGTGATCCCGGTAGTTCCGCCACTGATTCCGAGTATTAGCTGTTATTATTATTACCCTGAAAGCCCTCAATGAGCAGATGTTTTATATTTGCTGTTCCATATTTCAGTTATTGTATCTTATATACAGATCTGCACTGGCTCCCTCTAGTGGTTATCTGAGGGAATGGAATGACTGTGTGATACAAGAGAACAGACATAGTACAGGAGATGATCAGAGACTGCAGACATAGTACATGAGACGATCAGAGACTGCAGACATAGTACAGGAGATGGTTAGAGACTGCAGACATACTACAGGAGATGGTCAGAGACTGCAGACATAGTACAGGAGATGGTTAGAGACTGCAGACATACTACAGGAGATGGTTAGAGACTGCAGACATAGTACAGGAGATGGTCAGAGACTGCAGACATAGTACAGGAGATGGTCAGAGACTGCAGACATAGTACAGGAGATAGTCAGAGACTACAGACCTAATACAGGAGATGGTCAGAGACTGCAGACATAATACAGGAGATGGTCAGAGACTGCAGACATAGTACAGGAGATAGTCAGAGACTACAGACCTAATACAGGAGATGGTCAGAGACTACAGACATAATACAGGAGATGGTCAGAGACTACAGACATAATACAGGAGATGGTCAGAGACTGCAGACATAGTACAGGAGATGGTTTAGAGACTGCAGACATACTAAAGGAGATGGTCAGAGACTGCAGATATAGTACAGTAGATGGTCAGAGACTGCAGACATGATACAGGAGATGGTCAGAGACTGCAGATATAGTACAGTAGATGGTCAGAGACTGCAGACATGAAACAGGAGATGGTCAGAGACGGCAGATATAGTACAGTAGATGGTCAGAGACTGCAGACATGATACAGGAGATGGTCAGAGACTGCAGATATAGTACAGGAGATGGTCAGAGACTGCAGACATAGTACAGGAGATGGTCAGAGACTGTAGACATAGTACAGGAGATGGTCAGAGACTGCAGACATAGTACAGGAGATTGTCAGAGACTGCAGACATAGTACAGGAGATTGTTAAGAGACTGTAGACATGATACAGGAGATGGTCAGAGACTGCAGACATAGTACAGGAGATGGTCAGAGACTGCAGACATGATACAGGAGATGATCAGAGACTGCAGACATAGTACAGGAGATGGTCAGAGACTGCAGACATAGTACAGGAGATGGTCAGAGACTGCAGACATAGTACAGGAGATGGTCAGAGACTGCAGACATAGTACAGGAGATGGTCAGAGACTGCAGACATAGTACAGGAGATGGTCAGAGACTGCAGACATAGTACAGGAGATGGTCAGAGACTGCAGACATAGTACATGAGATGGTCAGAGACTGCAGACATAGTACATGAGATGGTCAGAGACTGCAGACATAGTACATGAGATGGTCAGAGACTGCAGACATAGTACAGGAGACTGTCAGAGATCACTACTCTTGTATTTGCTGTACTGCTTTCTGGGGCCCGGGAGTTGCACCGAGGGGCCCCAAGTTGGGCACAATGGGTAAAGTTACTTATTTTTGCTACTTTGTTACAATTTCGCCATCACAACTTTCTTCGTTAAACTTTTACAAACTGAAGAATTAGAAAGATTTCGGAAGGAAGTGCGAAGTGTGAAGAGCGGCTGATCTTTTACCCCCCTCTGATCGTTGGATGCCTTTTTCGATCACAGGGTTGCGATCGGCGCCTTTCCACGTAATCAATACATCTGACGCCGGTCGGTCGATCGATCGACCTTTTCAATAAAAATAAAATAAAAAAAGATTGGAGCGGCACTTAGACGGCAAAATTGCCCCCATTGACCGGCTCTGAGCCGTAATCTGATTTGGCCTTTTCCTGCCGGCTTCGCTAATGGGTGCCGGCGTCCTCTCCGCCGATATCCTCGCAGATCTGAAGATCCACAGGCAGATGGTGCTTCAGGCTGAGGGGGGGGGGGGAGATTGGAAGAAGAGGAGCCTTTCAAAAAGGAGCTTATTATGACTGCAGAACGAGAGGCGAGCTCATTGTACATTCCGCCCGCTTCCCCGCGAGCCGCGTTCCTGAGACGAGCGAAGAATAGCACCAGTTAATCGGCGGCAGGGGCCCCCCTTGACACAGCTGCAAGATGCCAGTCGGCTCCGATCCCCTTTCCTTCCCCCTCGGCCGCGCTTACTTCTTGCTCCCGCTCTCTCGCCTTGCCTCCCTGACACCTGTAGCCATCTTTTTCTCCCCCCCCAATCGTTCCCGAAACGCAATCCCAGGGCACCCCCCCTATCCTCCTCCTACCCCGGCACCTCCAGGCTGGAATGGAACGGGAAGCTGCCGCCGTTCCCGGCTCGGGGGAGACTTCTGGGCAATTACCAGGAGCTTTGATTTTTTTTTTTCTCGGGTTAGGAAGCCAGCAGCCAACACGTTAAGCGTGCGCGTTCTACACAAAACCCTCAACTCTTTCCTGGCAGCGAAGGAGTCGCTCGGTCGCATTCAAGCAAGCTGAGCGAGATCCGAGGCTCTGGGTTTTCCAGGCTCACTATCCATTGCACACAAGGGGTTGGGAAGGAAGAATGAAGGGAAGATTAAAGAAGCCATTTCCCTAATGATACAATGTAACAAATACAACCTCCAAATGCCTAAACATCCCCAACCCTACCGAAGCCTTCCACAACCATCCCAAACCATTCCCCAACCATCCCCAACCTTTCCTGAAGCCTTCCTCAACCATCCACAACCATCCCCAACCTTCCTCAACCCTCCCCATCCTTTCCCAACCATCCCAAACCATTCCCAACCTTTCCCGAAGCATTCCACAACCACCCTCAGCCATCCCCAACCACCCCGAACCTTCCCCAACCATTCCCCATCCTTCCTCAACCATTCCGAACAATTCCCCAACCATCCCGAACCATTCCCCAACCATCCCGAACCATTCCCCAACCATCCCGAACCATTCCCCAACCTTCCTGAACCATTCCCCAACCTTTCTCAAACATCCCCATCCTTTCCCAACCATCCCAAACCTTTCCCCAACCACCCTCAACCATCCCAAACCATTCACCAACCTTCTTCAAACAACAGCCTTCTTAAACCATTTCCCAACCATCTCGAACCATTCCCCAACAATCCTCAACCTTCCGCAACCATTCCTCAACCATTCCTCAACCATCTCCTACCTTCCCCAACTATTCCTAAACCTTCCCCAACCATACCCTACCTTCCCCAACTATTCCCCAAGCATCCCAAACCATTCTCCAACCTTCCTCAACCATCCCCAACCATTCCACGACCATCCCCACCCTTCCTCAACCATCCCCATCCTTCCTCAGCCATCCCCATCCTTCCTCAGCCATCCCCATCCTTCCTCAGCCACCCCCATCCTTCCTCAGCCATCCCCATCCTTCCTCAGCCATCCCCATCCTTCCTCAAACATCACCATCCTTCCTCAAACATTCCCATCCTTCCTCAAACATTCCCATCCTTCCTCAAACATTCCCATCCTTCCTCAAACATTCCCATCCTTCCCCAAACATTCCCATCCTTCCCCAGCCACCCCCATCCTTCCTCAGCCATCCCCATCCTTCCTCAAACATTCCCATCCTTCCTCAAACATTCCCATCCTTCCCCAAACATTCCTCAACCACCCCCAACCTTCCAAAACCTTCCCCAATCATACCAAAGCATACTCAAACCATTCTTCAACCTTCCGCAACCTTCCACAACCATACCAAACCATTCCCCAACAATACTCTACCTTCCCCAACTATTCCCCAAGCATCCCAAACCATTCTCCATCCTTCCTCAAATATCCCCAGTCTTCCTCAACCATCCCCAGCCTTCCTCAGCCACCCCCATCCTTCCTCAAACATCCCCATCCTTCCTCAACCATCCCCAGCCTTCCTCAACCATCCCTAGCCTTCCTCAAACATTCCTCAACCACCCCCAACCTTCCAAAACCTTCCCCAATCATACCAAAGCATCCCAAACCATTCTTCAACCTTCCTCAACCACCCCCCATCCTTCCTCAACCTTCCCCAACCATACCAAACCATTCCCCCACAATACTCTATCTTCCCCAACTATTCCCCAAGCATCCCAAACCATTCTCCAGCCTTCCTCAACCATCCCCAGCCTTCCTCAACCATCCCCAGCCTTCCTCAACCATCCCCAGCCTTCCTCAACCATCCCCAGCCTTCCTCAACCATCCCCAGCCTTCCTCAACCAGCCCAAACCTTCCCCAGCCTTCTCCAGCAATCGACGTGACGGTGACCCTACCTTTTCATACAATCCCCAAGACAGTTCGGTCTCAATGACCATGACCACTATCCCAAACATTCCGAAGATGAGAGCGTAGTCGCTGAGCCTCTTCCTCTTCTCGAAGAGCGCCCGCCGATGCCCGAGCTTGTAGCCGATGTTCTGGTGCTTGCGCTTGTTGGCTTTCGGGTAGGTGTTGGTGCTGTTATTGCCTGAGTGTTGGTGGTTGGCGTTGGGGTGCAAAGTCTGGTTGGAGTGGTGCTCGCTTTTGGAAGAGATGACGATCTCGGGCGGGTTGCTGGAGTTGAAGATCTGGAGCGGCTGGCTCTCAGGCTCAGAGTCAATCAGGTTCCTCCTGGAGGCACTTAGACGGCTGAGGGGCTTCATGACCCCTCCGGTGTATTTACAGGAGCTCATGGCTATTTCGGTAAAGGGGTTGCTGTCCCTCCTGTGGACCAGAGGGCTGGCTTGTCTGTGCTTGCAACCTCCGCCAGCCCCACTTGTAGACGCCGAACTTGGAGAGTGTCCAACTAAGTGGTCACTTAAATTGAGCTGGCTCCCCTGCCTGGAAGAAGGGTGGAGAGCCGTCGAATTGGCGCAAGGAGGGGCCCTTAACGCAGTTGGGGAGGAATGCAACAGGCTGTGCTGAAACGGCTGGCTCTGCAGCTGGTTAGCGGGGTCGCCAGACAACGGGCACTGGCACTTGGGCTCGTCCTCCATGTCTCCGACCCCGGAATCATGAAAATGACCCGATGAGTCCATGGTCTGGATGTGATGGATTACCTTCGGCCCCCCAATTCTGACTCCTGTTCCAGGTTCGGTCTACGAGGGGGCAACGGGTAGGGGCATTGGTGTGGTCCAGATCCCGGCTGGCGGACCCTTCTCTTGGAGAATGGGTGGTCGGCGGTCCCCTCAGGTCTTTGGCGCGAGTTCCTGGCTCCCGTCTTTCATTTTCCGGGAAGGTAGGCTCATCTGCCGAGCTATCTTCTCTTTTTTTTTTTTTCGCTTCCCTTCGCCTCGGCTCTCTGTAACTAGCTCCCTCTCCTCTCCGTTACCAAGCCAAGCCCACCTCTGGCAGCTCCCTCTCATTGGCTTGCCTGGCAGCTGAGAACGTGCTGAGACAGCCCCATAACACCGTCACTTTAACCTCTCCACGGCTACAGAGGTGCACAGGTGGCCTTCAAGCATCCGCGCCGGCAGTTGCCGAAAATTGCCGGGATCCTGGTCCCCCGGAAAAGGAGCTCCATCTCTAATTGGTCCCCCCTCCCCTCTCTTTCTTCTCAATCATTACATGCTCCATCAGCTGGCTTTATTTATAGGTCCAAGTGATTGGTTGGTGGGTCTGTCCTAATAACGATGGTCGTCAATCTTCTTCAAGGCCAATAAAGCGTCAACGGTAACTGGAAGCAACACCGCCGTCCAATTCCGTCGCCGTCCAATTCCGTCGCCGTCCAATTCCGTCGCCGTCCATTTCCCTCCCATACACGCTGCGAATTCCGATCGGGTTCAACGCCATCAATTGCAAGATTTTTGTCTGACTTACCGAACAACCTCCCCTCCCTTCCCCTCCTCCCCTCGCCTTCGATCGATCAAACTTCGAGGCGCTATTTCGTCCCGTAATCGACCGCCGAAACCGAAATGCAATTTGGTCAATAAATCTGGTTGTTAATCGAGTGATTTTTTTTTTTCTTCTTCTTTGGCGCAGTGCGTTTTCTGGTCGCGCTTGACTTTGGTCCAGTCCTATCGCCGCGGGCCTTGCCGCCGTTACGCCCCGTTTACACCTGAGCGTAAAACGCGCGTCGCGCATTCACTTAAAACGGGACGCCCGACTAACTCAACCCCAAAGTGGCTACAGAACGTTTTTGGTCGTGCTCGACTTGTATGCCGTTTTGGTTCAATCCTATCGCCGTCGTTACCCCCCGTTTACACCTGAGCGTAAAACGCGCGTTTACTTCAACGGGACGCAGCACGCTCGATTAACTCAGCCCCAAAGTAGCTGCAGAACGTTTTTGCTCGCGCTCGACTTGTATGCCGTTTTGGTCCAGTCCTATCGCCGCCGGCCTTGCCGCCGTTACGCCCCATGCACACCTGAGCGTAAAACGCACGCCGCATATTCACTTGAAAGGGATTCCCTACACTCGACTAACTAAACCCCAAATTAGCTACAGAACATTTTTCGGTCGCGGAGCGTGCGTGTTTTTTTTCGCCCCAAAAAACGCGCGTCTGCTTTCCGAGTTTGGGGGAATTAACAATAAATGGCACCGCAAGCGCGACTCATGTGCGCGGCGCTTTTACGAAACCTTTTTGGTTGTGGAGCATCTCGCTTTTTTATTTATTTTTCTATGAGCGTTTTGGCGCCGGACAAACGCGCGTCTGCTTTTCAAAAATTGGGGGTGAGTAACAATGGCGTGCGCGGCTAAACGCTCATTTGTGCATTTTGGAAAAAGCGCAGGCGTGAATGCGTCTTAGAATGCAAGCTCTTTGGTGCAGCACAGGGTACCCGACTTGAAAAAAAAACGCCGTCTGCCTGTGTGCGCGATACATCCGATCGGAAAGAGCGACAGTCGCACAAACGCGCGGTCGGACCGCATTGGAGCAAGGGGAGACGTCCAGCACCGGCGAACGAACGGCGTTTTTAATATTTCATCAACATTTACAATTTACCCGACGCCGCGGCGATAGGATTTAGGTTAGCTTCACGTTTATGCGCTTTGGGAACGCACGCGCTTTCTTGATACGGACGGAAACGTGGCGCCATTTAGCAGGCGGTGCCAATAACTGTTCGTTGCAAACGCACGCGCCGCCAAACTGAACTGTGCGGTTCGCCATGTTTTTTGGTGAAGAGTCAGGCGGTTATTTTCTGCGTTTCTTGGCCATTAAAAGTAATCCGCTGCCCGACGCGCAGAAACGCGCACGCCCTTGGTCGCATGTGTATGGCGTGAAATGCGCCTAAGTAATTTATCTTGTTTGTTTTTGGATCTCTGTGCGCATGCAGAGGCATGTTTTTTTTTTTTTTTTCGTTTTTTTGTGTGCGTCGTCCTGCATCTACGCACGTTACCTTTTCTGCGTTGATATGCGTTATTGACACGCATTGACGCATTTCCAAAAAAAAAATAGGATTTGGAGTGGACACGGTTATTGATCATCAACCGCTAAACACGCTTGCATTGGGCAGAGGCGCCATTTTTCGCAGCCGTGTGAGCAAAACTGTCTCCAGAAACCCGCTAACAGCGGATCTCCTTCTAATTGAGCGTCTCGGTTGTTTCTTTTCTTGGCCCGGTCACACCCGAGCAGATCGGAATCACGGGAGGAACTGAGCGATTTCCGGATCGTGATATAAAATTGCCGCAAGACACGCGTTCCGGAGGAATTCATTCTTAATAATATCCTAACAGCGCTATAAAAGGGTGGTTTGTTGCGTGAGAACGTAACCAATCCGAACGTCCGAAATACACACCAAAGACGGCTCCAAAAAAGGGTATGGATACCCTACACTACCATATCCCACCCCATACCACCCCATATACTATACCATGCCATACCCCATACCGCACCATATACTATACCATGCCATACCCCATAACACACCATATACTATACCATACCCCATAACACACCATATACTATACCATACCCCATAACACACCATATACTATACCATACCCCATAACACACCATATACTATACCATGCCCCATAACACACCATATACTATACCATGCCAAACCCCATACCGCACCATATACTATACCATACCATATACCACCCCATACCGCACCATATACTATACCCTACTATACCCTACCCTACTATACCATACACTATTATACCATACACTACTATACCATACCCTACTATACCATACACTATTATACCATACACTACTATACTATACCCTACTATACCATACCATACCCTACTATACCATACACTACTATACCATACACTACTATACCATACACTACTATACCATACCCTACTATACCATACACTATTATACCATACACTACTATACTATACCCTACTATACCATACCATACCCTACTATACCATACACTACTATACCATACTACACTACTATACCATACCCTACTATACCATACACTACTATACCATACTCTACTATACCCTACTATACCCTACCATACACTACTATACCATACACTACTTTACCATACCCTACTATACCATACACTATTATACCATACACTACTATACCATACCCTACTATACCATACACTATTATACCATACACTACTATACTATACCCTACTATACCATACCATACCCTACTATACCATACACTACTATACCATACACTACTATACCATACACTACTATACCATACCCTACTATACCATACACTACTATACCATACTATACCATACACCACTATACCATACACCACTATACCATACTCTACTATACCCTACTATACCCTACCATACACTACTATACCATACACTACTTTACCATACCCTACTATACCATACACTACTATACCATACTATACCATACACTACTATACCATACCTTACTATACCATACACTACTATACCCTACTATACCATACTATACCATACACTTCTATACCCTACTATACCATACACTACTATACCATACACTACTATACCATACCATACACTACTATACCATACCCTACTATACCATATTCTACCCTACTATACCATACCATACCCTACCATACCATATACCCTATATCCTATAGACCTATACCATACAATATACTATGCCATACCCTACCGTATGACAATACCATACCGTAACATATACCATACTATAAAAATACCCCATACTGTACCCTATACCAGGGATATGCAATTAGCGGACCTTCAACTGTTACAAATCTTGTAGTTCTGCAACAGCTGGAGGTCCGCTAATTGCATATCCCTGCCCTACACCATACTATACCATACCATATACCACCCCATACCGCACCATATATTATACCATGCCATACCCCATACCGCACCATATACTATACCATGCCATACCATATACCACCCCATACACTATACCATGCCATACCCCATACCGCACCATATACTATACCATGCCATACCCCATACCGCACCATATACTATACCATGCCATACCCCATAACACACCATATACTATACCATGCCATACCCCATACCGCACCATATACTATACCATGCCATACCCCATACCGCACCATATACTATACCATGCCATACACCACTTTGCATGAATGCATTTGAGTCCATATGATCATCCCCCACAGCTACTACCCTCTGTTCCACTTGACCCTCCCTTCTAGACTGTAAGCTCTAACGAGCAGGGCCCTCTGATCCTTACTGTATTGATTCGTATTGTGACTGTACTGTCTTCCCTGATGTAAAGCGCTGCGCAAACTGTTGGCACTATATAAATCCTGTATAATAATAATAATAATAATAATAATAATAATAATAATAATAATAATAATTTTATGACATGTTCACTTGTTGGGATGTTTTTATTGTGGGGGGAGGGGGGCAGGTGGGTGATTTTATTGCGATTGTACAATCAGATTGTATGATGTATGGCCGACCAAAATCTCCACCGCATTATAAAGGAGGCGCCGAGCGCCTCGTGCCTCTGCAGCAAGTCTGATCCCTTATGGAGGGGCTGCACCTCTTTGTGTGTACGATGGCAACGCATGGCCCATTGTTATATTTCCAGGCACAGTTGCCATGGACACAGCGAATCCTTGACATGCGACGACGGCGGGAGCAACCGCAAGTGTATATTAGTCAGCATTCCCCCATCACTTCCCTGTAATTAATCCTGCGAGGAGCCTGCAGGGGGGGCTACAGCACCTGACATGACACCCCGCTGAGCGTTGAGTCCTAGTCACCCCCCAAATAATTGGGCTCGGAGTGGGGGGAGGGGGGGGCGGGTTCTAGACATGGAAACCAAATTTCAAGAAGTTGAATTTTTATATATATATATTTATTTATTTATTTACTTATTTATTTTCCAATTTTATTTCACTCGTCTTTTTTCTGTAAAAATCCACCGCCGCAGTCAGATTTCTGTAAAAAAAAAATTTTTTTATTTTTTTATCATAATAATAAAAATAATATGTATATTATGAATACTACTACTACTAAGAATAATACTAATAATAATAAAGAAATTGAAGTAATATTATAACTAATAATAATTTATATAATAACTTTATAATTATTATAACAACTTGTTAATACTAATATATACTACTATATTATACATAAATAAGTAATTATTAGTTATATTACTTTTTACTAATTATATCATATTATGTATGTATATATATATATATATATATACATAATATGATATAATTAGTAAAAAGTAATATAACTAATAATTACTTATTTATGTATAATATAGTAGTATATATTAGTATTAACAAGTTGTTATAATAATTATAAAGTTATTATATAAATTATTATTGGTTATAATATTACTTCAATTTCTTTATTATTATTATTATTATTCTTAGTAGTATATATATATATATACAGTATATTATATTACTTTTTATTAATATTATCATTGTTATTTTATTATAATAAATTGTTGTTACTACTACTACATCATAAATTAATATGTTGTTATTAGATAATAACAACAATATTATAACTTTTAATAATAATGTACATAATAACAACTTTTTAGTTTATATTATAGCAGTAGTAGTAACAATTATTATTATTAGTAGTAGTAGTAATAATAATAATAGTATATACTAACATTTTATAATAAAGTAGCTTTAGTAGTAACAATAATAATAATAATAATAGTAATACATTATTAATTTATATAATAACAACGTATTATTTATATTATTATTATTTCTTATTGTTACTACTAATGCTACTATATTATAAATTGTTAGTCAATACTATTAATATTATTACTACTACTAATAATAATAATAATAATTGTTACTACTACTGCTATAATATAAACTTAAAAGTTGTTATCATGTATATTATTATTATTAAAAGTTATAATATTGTTGTTATTATTATCTAATAATAATTTATATAATAACAACATATTAATTTATGATATAGCAGTAGTAGTAGTACAACAATTTATCATAATAAAATAATATGAATAAAAATAAATATAACTAATAATTAAATAACTTATTTATTTATAATATAGTAGTATATTAGTATTAACAATTTATAATAATAATACTGATAATTATAATGTTATTATGATAAATTGTTGTTTTTACTATTACTATATTTTAAATAAATAAGTTGATGTTGTTATATTTAAAATTATTAGTTATTTTACTTTTTATTCATATTATTATTTTATTATGATTGTTGTTATCACTACTACTGCTATATTATAAATTAAAAAGTTGTTGTTGTTATATAAATTATTAATAATATAATATCTTACTAATTTATAATATTAATATAATAGTAGTTGTAGAAGTAATATTATAACTGTTATTAATACTTTTTATTGTTGTTGTTGTTTTTGTTAATATATATATATTGGGGCAGATTCACGTAGATCGGCGCATTATCATTCCGGCGTAGCGCACCACTTTTCCGTTAGACTTGCGCAATCTAGCCGCGTAATCCCGCGATTCACGTAGCTTTTACGCAAGAGCTTGCGCAAACGTAAGGTTTTTTCCGTAGGCGTAAGGAGGAGTAATACAAATTGGGAGGGACGTGGGCGTGTTACATTGAAATGAGCCGTGACCCCATGCAAATGAAGGGCCGGCCGACTCGCGCATGCGCGCGTGAAGGAAACCATGTCAGCTCCGTTGTGCGCATGCTCACAACTCGGGAGCGGCGCAATCATTGAAATTGGAAATGGACTAGGGCAACGTTGTGAACTACGCAGACAGCATAAATAGACACACACAAACGCCCTTCCATTGCAAAAGTACATCCCTTTGTGTCCCTTCCCATTGAATCAAGTGCTTTTGCTCTGTTGTTCGTTAGAGTGTGTTTTGTAGTTGTGAGATTAGTGTTCTGTGTGATCTTGTGCTTGTTGGTAGTTTTGTGAAAGTGTATTTTGATAAGTGTTTGAGACTGTTTGTTTGATTGATATATTTCTGAGCGTTTGTTTTCTTGCTTTATTTTTTCATCTGATTTTTTTGTGTGTGTTTCTTGCTGAGTGCTAGTGTGATTTTTGGCTGTTCTTTTTCTCTTTGTGTGTGTTCTTGTCTGATTGGTTGTGCTTGTATTTGTGACAGATTTTTGGTGACTGCTAGTGAGTTTGTTTGGAAGTATGACTGAGAGAAAAAGAAAGCTCAATTTTACTGTGGGGGAAAAAAGAATTCTTGCCCGGGCCATTACCGACTATGGGCGTTTTCTCCACGGCCCGCAGAGTGCCACCACCACCCCGGCCAGGAGGAGGGAGATATTGGATATAATCACGGAGCAGGTCAATTCATCGGGGGAGGGGGAGACACGGACCCGCTCTGGGATAGAAAAGAAAATAAATGACCTCCGGCGTGAGGTGAAAAAAAAACTGGCCGCAATAAATGCCCATGCCAGGGGCACAGGAGGGGGCCCACCATGCCGGGTTAGATTTTCAGAGACGGAGCGTGTGGTGGCCCTGACCTTTCACCGGCATGAAGTGGAGGGCCTGCCAGGCTTTGACACAAGTCCGGTCCCCGCGGTGCCAGGTAAGGTTTTTATTTCTCTCAGGTGTGTAGCATGTGTGGGGGAGGGGGTGAAAGGGAATATGTGGCAAGTGTGTGGATCCTCCAACCTGTGAATGTTTTGTGTCATCCACAGCTGTGCAGGAGGGTGCAGGGCCATCTGGACTGACCGCTCCAACCCCAGGACAGCAGCCTAATGAGGCCCCCCCAACAAGGCCAGAGTCCGCAGAGGAGGAACAAGAGGAGGGGGAGGATCATGCGGAGGACGATCATGAGGAGGAGCAGAATCATGAGGAGGAGGAGTCCATGGAAGGCACTGGCCCTTTGGTTTCTGCGGACTCTTCCCCTCTGGCTGCAAGAAGCCTGCCCTCCCTAAGGGTCAGCCCCCCCCCCTCCTCCCCCAACATGGCTCCCCTCACAAGGGCCTCCCCTTCTCCCCGGCCACAACCATCAGCTGGAGCCAGGAGGTCATCCCCAAGCACCAGGGGGGCGCCCAATCTCATGCCCGCCTGTCTGAGAAGGAACCTGGCCACCCAGACCCGCCTTCTGAGACAGCTCTGCCAGACTATGGGGCGGGTGGATCAGAGCCTGTCCTCCATTAATGATAGCCTGGGTAACCTGGACTCCCACTCCCGGGCCTCCACAACCTGCCTAAATGACCTGCAAACTACAGCAGCAGGCGTTGGGCAGGATGTGAGGGCCCTTACCCAGGCTATCCAGGGCAACACGGCAACACTTGGTGCTGCCCTGGACAGAATAGCCGTGGCCTTGGAGGGCAGGCCGCCAGGTGGGCAGATCTCAGGGGCTGCTCCTCCTTCCCCGGCTTTTCCCCTCCCCCATGCGTCTCCCCTGAGGGTCCGGGGCCGTGGCCGGGGGCGCCCCAGGCGTGGCTCAGGCAGAGGGCAATAATTTTTTTTTCCACCTTTTGTTTGTTTTGAAAGCTTTTTTATTTTTGTTCTCTGCTTTTTTTTGTTTTTTCTAAGCATTTTTTTTTTCAATGCATTTTTGTTTGTTTGACTTTTTTGGCATATTTTGGGTTGTGAATGATGTTTGAATGTGGGGGTGACATTCCTGCTGGAAAAGGGGTGTCACCCTCAATTTTGGTGGAGAAGGGTTCCCCAGGACCAGGGAGAAGTGATTCCCAGGTCCGTGTGAATGGTGTATGAATGTACAGTGACATAATTGGAGCCTTGACGTGGCGTTACTGCTCACCAGTCTTGCATGGTGGACTGGTGCCAATCCAATTTGATGAGGATGTGGGGTGTGTGTGCTAGGGACCATAGTGGTGTGCATGCATGCATTCTCATTGTGCCATGATTAATGTGTGTGTTTAACGTGCAAAGATGCCCAATATGAGCTGCCTCCTGACTGCTCTTCCCTCAGAAGACGGGGTATCCTCGGTTAGGGGTTGATTTTCTGGTTGGGGGGTCAGATCATCACGTAGCTCAACCTGCAGGCCCTTCCTCACTGCGAGATTGTGTAGCATGCAACATGCAGCGATGATATGGCACACGAAGTTTGGGGAATACAACAGTGTACCCCCAGACTTATCCAGGCATCGGAAACGTGACTTCAGGAGGCCAAAGGTGCGCTCCACCACTGCACGGGTTTTGATGTGTGCTTCATTGTATCGTTCCTCTCCTGGGGTTTGGGGGTTCCGGATAGGAGTCATGAGATGGGGTCCCAGTGCATATGCAGAGTCACCTGTAAAGGAAAAGACAGGAGAATGTTAGTCATGCATGTGCCACTTCTGTTGTGCATCACGGGAGGGGATAGTCATGCCTGACTCCCATGTCACTCACCAACCAGCCAGGTGTTCCCATACACGTTCTGTTCGAATTCTGTTCGGATGTGGCTTTGATTGTAGATGTAGCTGTCATGGCTGGACCCTGGGTGTTTGGCACGGACGTGCCATATGAGGCCTTGGGCATCAACTATCACCTGTACGTTGATGGAGTGCCAATTCTTCCGATTGCGGTACATGTGCTCGGTCTCATGGGGGGGCTGGAGTGCCACATGTGTGCAATCTATGGCCCCGATGGTGCGTGGGAATCTGGCAATTCGGTAGAAATCTGCCATTGCCTTGATTCGAAGCTCCTCAGTGGTGGGTTTGATGATTTGGTTGGCCAAGCGTGTGAGGATTGCAGGGACAACCTGGTGCACACATCTGCTCATGGAGGATTGTGACATCCCAGCCACCACTCCACTTGTACGCTGAAAAGAGCCACTGGCAAGGACATGGAGTGTTGCCAGGACCTTCACCAGTGGCTGCACTGCATGTGAGCGGTGTGTTGGGCTGGTGATGTCCTCCTGCAAGGTTGTGGTTAATTCCAGGATGGCATGAGGGGGGAATCTGAAGATGCGAAAGACCTCTGAATCATTCATGCCAAACAGGTGTATGCGGGTGCGGTATACCCTCTCCCGTGCCATCCTCTGTGCCCTCCTCCTTCTTTGGTCATCTATATTCACTAGTGCAGCTATGAGCGACGATGCCCCTAGCATGTTGGCAGTCAAATTGTAGTGCAACACGTGTGTGTGGTCTGCTCCTCAATAACGGTGTTGCTTTATCTGACAATTAGACTTTTTTTCAAAAGTTAGATCAGCTTTTATGTGCTCTAACTTTAGACAGGACATTTTGCAGTTGCGCACATCGCGTAGCCTGCGCAGCAACTGCGTTTTTTTGTGGATCCCCGTAACTCCCTCATTAGCATATTTGACTAGCAAATCAATGGTGTGTCTAGCGCAGTTTTGCGCGAAGGGAAGCGAATGTCTAACTCAATTACGCCGGACCAAAAAACGTAGATTTCTGGCGTATATTGTTTTGTGAATCGCGTCCAACTATACGCACGCGCACATTTAGACTTACGCACGCGCAACAGCAGTTGCGCACGCGTAATCGCTCTGTGAATCTGGCCCATTCTCTTTATTTTATACATTTTTTAGTTTAACAATTTATACAGTAGGTGTCTCCACTTTACGTTTCTATTTCATGACACACAATCCAATGCATACATTCCCTGTTTGTTATTATTATTATTATTATTATTATTATTATTTATTATTATTTATATTATTATTATTATTATTATTTATATTATTATTATTATTATTTATATTATTATTATTATTATTATTATTTATATTATTATTATTATTATTTATATTATTATTATTATTATTTTTAATATTATTATTATTATTTATTAATATTATTATTATTATTATTATTATTTATATTATTATTATTATTATTTATATTATTATTATTATTATTATTTTTTTAATATTATTATTACATTATTATTAATATTATTATACACCACCACCGCGGGACGTTGTGATATTGCGCAGGAAGCGGTTTTCCCCGATCCGGATTTGGCGCGCTCTCCCAGCTCCCGGCGGCGAGGACGACCTGTCAGCAGGATTCTGTTTAAAGCAAAACTCTGACGTGTTAAAAATAAAATAAAAATAAAGAGGGGATTTTGTGGGATTTAGAATGAGGAGGCGCCAAAAGGGCTAAAAATAACCAGCCAATCAGCAAACGGTATGAGATCCCCTAACAAAGTACGTGCCGCAACACCCCTCCCCGCCACCTCCCAATATAACATGAAAGGGGCTCAGTTTTGTTTTTGAGACTCCGGGGGGGGGGGGGGGTGAACAAGGTGTAGGTCAGAGGGCGGGGTCATGTGACACGGTTGCATGGTGCTCCGGTCTTGTTGGTCGCGGTGATTATTAGGACAGTTGACCCGTCCCGCCACTAGAGGGACGAAACATGGAGGGTCCAGCGCAGGACCTCAACGCACGTCACATTGTGTCCCCCCTTTTTTTCTTTTTGTTTTCTTCTTTGTGTCCCCCTTAAAATGTATGTGGGCCTGAGGGGCCCGGTGTGGATTTTAAGGGGAAACCCCACAAAAAAAAAAAACTTGGGATCCCCCTCCCTCCCATATAAGTGAATGGGGCCGATGACATCGCTGGGACTGTTTCTCTTCGCCTCCCCCCCTGAACCCCCCCCAAATAAATTGTTGATCCTGCCAGAGATTAACCATCTAATACAGCTTCCTGTGATGGGGTGACAACGATGCTGCTCTCCCCCTGAATTTGCAGCAGAGTTGTCACCCCCGTGTAATTGGTGCCTGCTTGCACTGTAGTGGGGGGAGAAGATGCTTTGGGGGGGGCGTGGCTATCATCGTCACTGTTGAGATACAATTCTAGCTGGCCACGTTTAGCCCCGCCCTCTGCTTTTCTGGATTGGCAGCTGTTGCTTTGCCCCTCCCACTGTGAGCTGCAGTGTCTGGGAAGGTGGACTGTGTAAGCCATTGGAAGGGAGATTTGGCTCCATTGTGGGAGGAGACAATGTTTCAGGGGGGTGTGGCTATGGGAATTCTCACTGCTAAATCACAAGCCTATATAGCCAGCCACACCTAGCCCCGCCCACTGCTTTTCTTTTTTGGCAGCTGATGAGCTCCTCCCACCGTGAGCTGCAGTGTCTGGGAAGGGGGAGCGTGTGAGACACAACGGAAGGGAGATTCAGCTCTGTTGTGGGAGGGGAAAATGTTTTGGAGGGGTGTGGCTTGGCTATAGGCATTGTCACTGCTAAAGCACAAGCCTGTAGCCAGCCACAACTAGCTCCACCCACTGCTTTTCTGCATTGGCAGCTGTTGTTTCGCCCCTCCCACTGTGAGCTGCAGTGTCTGGGAAGGTGGACTGTGTAAGACATTGGAAGGGAGATTTGGCTCCATTGTGGGAAGAGACAATGTTTCAGGGGGGTGTGGCTATAGGAATTCTCACTGCTAAATCACAAGCCTATAGCCAGCCAATCCTTGCCCCGCCCACTGCTTATCTGGATTGGCAGCTGTTGCTGAGCCCCTCCCACTGTGAGTTGTCACCGTCCTGTAGGCTGTGCCTGTTTGCACTGTAGTGGGAGGAGAAGACGTTGAGGGGGGTGTGGCTATCAGTATTGTCACTGCTGATTTATAAGCCTGTAGCTGGCCACACCTAGCCCCGCCCACTGCTTTTCTTTTTTGGCAGCTTCTGCTGAGCTCCTCCCACTGTGAGCTGCAGTGTCTAGGAAGGGGGAGCGTATGAGACACAATTGGAGGAAGATTTGGCTCTGTTGTGGGAGGAGATGATGTTGCTGGGGCGTGGCTATCGGCATTCTCACTGCTGAATCACAAGCCAGGCACACTTGGCCCCACCTACTGCTTTGTGGATTGGCAGCTGTTGATAAGTCCCTCCCACTGTGAGCTGCAGTGTCTGGGAAGGGGGAGCGTGTGAGACACAACAGAAGGGAGATTTGGCTCCATTGTGGGAGGAGATGATGTTGCGGGGGCGTGGCTACCGGCATTCTCACTGCTGAATCACAAGCCAGGCACACTTAGCCCCACCTACTGATTTGGGCATTGGCAGCTGTTGCTGAGCCCCTCCCACTGTGAGTTGTCACCGCCATGTAGGCTGTGCCTGTTTGCACTGTAGTGGGAGGAGAAGATGTTGAGGGGGGTGTGGCTATCAGCATTGTCACTGCTGATTCATAAGCCTGTAGCTGGCCACACCTAGCCCCGCCCACTGCTTTTCTTTTTTGGCAGCTTCTGCTGAGCTCCTCCCACCGTGAGCTGCAGTGCCTGGGAAGGGGGAGCGTGTGAGACACAACGGAAGGGAGATTTGGCTCCGTTGTAGGAGGAGAAGAAGTTAATTTTTTGGGATCACATTGTCACTTTGGAGGCTTCTTTTCATCAATGGAACCCCCCAACCCCCCCCCCCCAAAAAAAATCAACACTTCCTGTTGCGGAGGCACGACAGGAAGTTGGACTAAATGTCTCCAAAGTGGTCAGTAGATCTGGTGTCCCCATTGGAAGATTTCCTGTTTGTTTCCTGTTGTGGTGACCACACATTTTGGATTAATAAAACAAATAAAGCGGGGGTCACGGCAACACCTCACAGGGGTTTAAAAGTATAAAAAAAAAAATGGCCGCTTATCTGGCTAATAAACTAAAAAAAAAATAGAAAAAAGTCAAAAATTCCCTTTCACATGGGCTTCCCTGTACTGTGTATCGCCCCCCCCTCCCCCGTCCTCGCCCCCCCTATCCCCCCTCTGCGATTGTGTGACGTATTTGAGGCGCAGGGAAGGTGTGAGAGCTGCGAGGTGCGATCACACGGGAGGACGGCGCGAAGGCGTCGGATTAGCGCGGCAAATAAAACCCTTCAACGTATATTTTACACCTTCGCCGCGGCGGAGTCGCTGAGGGTTGCCGGATAAATATATCGGGGGCGACACCTCCCCCCCCCCCGCGCGCGCACGCCGGCGACACCTCCCAGAGAGTGGCATCCGGAGTCCTCTGTGTGCGGCGAAGGGAATCCGATACGTGGGACCGCCGCCGCCGGATTAATGAATCTAAATATACTCCCCCTCCCCCCCCTTATCCTATTCTTATATAAAACTTCTGATTTCATTCCATATCTTATTATAGGATCTGTGATGTCATCACTGGGTCTCTGTGCTTCTCTATGCAATGCAGGCAGATCGTGGCTGGTGGGAGGGGCCTCATTCCCCTTTTTAAGAGCCCTTAGCCCTGATCCTAGCAGTGGGCGGGTACTACTTCTCTTGTCCTGCATGTCGGTTGGCACATTGATGGGGGGTGAGGGGTGCACATTGATGGGGGGTGAGGGGTGCACATTGATGGGGAGACGAGGGGTGTACATTGATGGGGGGGGTGAGGGGTGCACATTGATGGGGGGTTGAGGGGTGCACATTGATGGGGGGTGAGGGGTGCACATTGATAGGGAGACAAGGGGCGCACATTGATGGGGAGACGAGGGGTGCACATTGATAGGGGAGGTGAGGGGTGCACATTGATGGGGGGGGGGGTGAGGGGTGCACATTGATGGGGAGACGAGGGGTGCACATTGATGGGGGGGGTGAGGGGTGCACATTGATGGGGGGGGTGAGGGGTGCACATTGATGGGGAGACGAGGGGTGCACATTGATGGGGGGGGTGAGGGGTGCACATTGATGGGGAGACAAGGGGCGCACATTGATGGGAAAAAGAGGGGTGCACATTGATGGGGTGTGTGTGAGGGGCACACATTGATGGGGAGACAAGGGGTGCACATTGATGGGGGGGTGAGGGGTGCACATTGATTGGGGGGGTGAGGGGTGCACATTGATGGGGAGGTGAGGGGCGCACATTGATTGGGGGGTGAGGGGTGCACATTGATGGGGAGACAAGGGGTGCACATTGATGGGGGGGGGGTGAGGGGCGCACATTGATGGGGAGACGAGGGGTGCACATTGATGGGGGGGGTGAGGGGCGCACATTGATGGGGGGTGAGGGGGTGCACATTGATGGGGCGCACATTGATGGGGGGGTGAGGGGTGCACATTGATGGGGGGGTGAGGGGGTGCACATTGATGGGGGGTGAGGGGGTGCACATTGATGGGGCGCACATTGATGGGGGGGTGAGGGGTGCACATTGATGGGGGGTGAGGGGGTGCACATTGATAGGGGGTGAGGGGTGCACATTGATGGGGGGGTGAGGGGGCGCACATTGATGGGGGGGTGAGGGGTGCACATTGATGGGGGGGGGACGAGGGGCGCACATTAATGGGGGGGGTGAGGGGTGCACATTGATGGGGAGACAAGGGGCGCACATTGATGGGGAGACGAGGGTGCACATTGATGGGGGGGGGTGAGGGGGTGCACATTGATGGGGGGGGTGAGGGGCGCACATTGATGGGGGGTGAGGGGGTGCACATTGATGGGGCGCACATTGATGGGGGGTGAGGGGTGCACATTGATGGGGGGGTGAGGGGGTGCACATTGATGGGGGGTGAGGGGTGCACATTGATGGGGGGTGAGGGGTGCACATTGATGGGGAGACGAGGGGTGCACATTGATGGGGGGGTGAGGGGTGCACATTGATGGGGTGTGTGTGAGGGGCACACATTGATGGGGAGATGAGGGGTGCACATTGATTGGGGGGTGAGGGGCGCACATTGATGGGGAGACGAGGGGTGCGCATTGATTGGGGGGGTGAGGGGTGCACATTGATGGGGAGACGAGGGGTGCACATTGATGGGGGGTGAGGGGTGCACATTGATGGGGAGACAAGGGGCGCACATTGATGGGGAGACGAGGGGTGCACATTGATGGGGGGGTGAGGGGCGCACATTGATGGGGGGGTGAGGGGTGCACATTGATGGGGCGCACATTGATGGGGGGTGAGGGGTGCACATTGATGGGAGGTGAGGGGGTGCACATTGATAGGGGGTGAGGGGTGCACATTGATGGGGGGGGTGAGGGGTGCACATTGATGGGGGTGAGGGGTGCACATTGATGGGGAGACAAGGGGTGCACATTGATGGGGGGTGAGGGGTGCACATTGATGGGGAGACGAGGGGCGCACATTGATGGGGAGACGAGGGGTGTACATTGATGGGGGGGGGTGAGGGGTGCACATTGATGGGGGGTTGAGGGGTGCACATTGATGGGGGGTGAGGGGTGCACATTGATAGGGAGACAAGGGGCGCACATTGATGGGGAGACGAGGGGTGCACATTGATAGGGGAGGTGAGGGGTTCACATTGATGGGGGGGGGGTGAGGGGTGCACATTGATGGGGAGACGAGGGGTGCACATTGATGGGGGGGTGAGGGGTGCACATTGATGGGGGGGGTGAGGGGTGCACATTGATGGGGGGGTGAGGGGTGCACATTGATGGGGAGACGAGGGGTGCACATTGATGGGGGGGGGTGAGGGGTGCACATTGATGGGGAGACAAGGGGCGCACATTGATGGGAAAAAGAGGGGTGCACATTGATGGGGTGTGTGTGAGGGGCACACATTGATGGGGAGACAAGGGGTGCACATTGATGGGGGGGTGAGGGGTGCACATTGATGGGGAGAAAAGGGGCGCGCATTGATGGGGAGACGAGGGGTGCACATTGATGGGGGGGTGAGGGGTGCACATTGATGGGGAGGTGAGGGGCGCACATTGATTGGGGGGGTGAGGGGTGCACATTGATGGGGAGACAAGGGGCGCACATTGATGGGGAGACGAGGGGTGCACATTGATGGGGGGGGGGTGAGGGGCGCACATTGATGGGGGGTGAGGGGGTGCACATTGATGGGGCGCACATTGATGGGGGGGTGAGGGGGTGCACATTGATGGGGGGTGAGGGGGTGCACATTGATGGGGCGCACATTAATGGGGGGGTGAGGGGTGCACATTGATGGGGGGTGAGGGGGTGCACATTGATAGGGGGTGAGGGGTGCACATTGATGGGGGGTGAGGGGCGCACATTGATGGGGGGGTGAGGGGTGCACATTGATGGGGGGGGGAGACGAGGGGCGCACATTAATGGGGGGGGGTGAGGGGTGCACATTGATGGGGGGGTGAGGGGTGCACATTGATGGGGAGACAAGGGGCGCACATTGATGGGGAGACGAGGGGTGCATATTGATGGGGAGACAAGGGGCGCACATTGATGGGGAGACAAGGGGCGCACATTGATGGGGAGACGAGGGGTGCACATTGATGGGGGGGTGAGGGGCGCACATTGATGGGGGGTGAGGGGGTGCACATTGATGGGGCGCACATTGATGGGGGGTGAGGGGTGCACATTGATGGGGGGGTGAGGGGGTGCACATTGATGGGGGGTGAGGGGTGCACATTGATGGGGGGTGAGGGGTGCACATTGATGGGGAGACGAGGGGTGCACATTGATGGGGGGGTGAGGGGTGCACATTGATGGGGTGTGTGTGAGGGGCACACATTGATGGGGAGATGAGGGGTGCACATTGATTGGGGGGGTGAGGGGTGCACATTGATGGGGAGACGAGGGGCGCACATTGATGGGGAGACGAGGGGTGCACATTGATGGGGTGTGTGTGAGGGGCACACATTGATGGGGAGATGAGGGGTGCGCATTGATTGGGGGGGTGAGGGGTGCACATTGATGGGGAGACGAGGGGCGCACATTGATGGGGAGACGAGGGGTGCACATTGATGGGGGGTGAGGGGTGCACATTGATGGGGAGGTGAGTGGCGCACATTGATGGGGGGGTGAGGGGTGCACATTGATGGGGAGACAAGGGGCGCACATTGATGGGGAGACGAGGGGTGCACATTGATGGGGGGGTGAGGGGCGCACATTGATGGGGGGTGAGGGGGTGCACATTGATGGGGCGCACATTGATGGGGGGTGAGGGGTGCACATTGATGGGAGGTGAGGGGGGTGCACATTGATAGGGGGTGAGGGGTGCACATTGATTGGGGGGGGGTGAGGGGCGCACATTGATGGGGGGGGTGAGGGGTGCACATTGGGGGGGAGACGAGTGGCGCACATTAATGGGGGGGTGAGGGGTGCACATTGATGGGGGTGAGGGGTGCACATTGATGGGGAGACAAGGGGCGCACATTGATGGGGAGACGAGGGGTGCACATTGATGGGGGGGTGAGGGGTGCACATTGATGGGGGGGGAGACGAGGGGCGCACATTGATGGGGTGTGTGTGAGGGGCACACATTGATGGAGAGATGAGGGGTGCACATTGATTGGGGGGGGGGTGAGGGGTGCACATTGATGGGGAGACGGGTGCACCTTGATGGGGAGACGAGGGGCGCACATTGATGGGGAGATGAGGGGTGCACATTGTTGGGGTGTGTGTGAGGGGCACACATTGATGGGGAGACGAGGGGTGCACATTGATGGGGGGGTGAGGGGTGCACATTGATGGGGGGGGTAAGGTGTGCACATTGATGGGGAGACAAGGGGCGCACATTGATGGCGAGACGAGGGGCTGGAAGCTCAGGTGGGTCATTGGGCAGGGCTGGGAGTTCAGGTGGGTCATTGGGTGAAGTGGGGAACTCAGGTGGGTCATTGGGTGGAGCTGGGAACTCAGGCGGGTTAGTGGGTGGAGCTGGGAACTCAGGCGGGTCATTGGGTGGAGCTGGGAGTTCAGGTGGGTCATTGGGTGGAGCTGGGAGTTCAGGCGGGTCATTGGGTGGAGCTGGGAGCTCAGGTGGGTCATTGGGCAGGGCTGGGAGTTCAGGTGGGTCATTGGGTGGAGCTGGGAGCTCAGGTGGGTCATTGGGCAGGGCTGGGAGTTCAGGTGGGTCATTGGGCAGGGCTGGGAGCTCAGGTGGGTCATTGGGTGGAGCTGGAAGCTCAGGTGGGTCATTGGGAAGGGCTGGGAGTTCAGGTTGGTCATTGGGTGGAGCTGGGAGCTCAGGTGGGTCATTGGGCAGGGCTGGGAGTTCAGGTGGGTCATTGGGCAGGGCTGGGAGCTCAAGTGGGTCATTGGGTGGGGCTGGAAGCTCAGGTGGGTCATTGGGCAGGGCTGGGAGTTCAGATGGATCATTGGGTGGAGCTGGGAACTCAGGCGGGTTAGTGGGTGGAGCTGGGAACTCAGGCGGGTTAGTGGGTGGAGCTGGGAACTCAGGCGGGTCATTGGGTGGAGCTGGGAGCTCAGGTGGGTCGTTGGGTGGAGCTGGGAGTTCAGATGGGTCATTGGGTGGAGCTGGGAGCTCAGGTGGGTCAATAGGTGGAGCTGGGAATCCAGGTGGGTCATTGGGTGAAGCTGGGAACTCAGGTGGGTCATTGGTTGGAGCTGGGAGCTCAGGTGGGTCATTGGGTGGAGCTAGGAGCTCAGGTGAGTCATTGGGTGGAGCTGGGAGTTCAGGTGGGTCATTGGGTGGACCTGGGAATTCAGGCGGGTCATTGGGTGGAGATGGGAGCTCAGACGGGTCATTGGGTGGAGCTGGGAGTTCAGGCGGGTCATTGGGTGGAGCTGGGAGTTCAGGTGGGTCATTGGGTGGAGCTGGGAGTTCAGGTGGGTCATTGGGTGGAACTGGAAACTCAGGCGGGTCATTGGGTGGAGCTGGGAATTCAGGCGGGTCATTGGTTGAAGCTGGGAGTTCAGGCGGTTCATTGGGTGGAGCTGGGAACTCAGGCGGGTCATTGGGTGTAGCTGGGAACTCAGGTGGGTCATTGGGTGGAGCTGGGAGTTCAGGTGGGTCATTGGGTGGAGCTGGGAACTCAGGCGGGTCATTGGGCGGAGCTGGGAGTTCAGGTGGGTCATTGTGTGGAGCTGAGAACTCAGGTGGGTCATTGGGTGAAGTGGGGAACTCAGGCGGGTCATTGGGCGGAGCTGGGAGTTCAGGTGGGTCATTGGGTGGAGCTGGGAACTCAGGCGTGTCATTGGGTGGAGTTGGGAACCCAGGAGGGTCATTGGGTGGACCTGGGAATTCAGGTTGGTCATTGGGTGGACCCGGGAATTCAGGCGGGTCATTGGGTGGAGATGCGAGCTCAGACGGGTCATTGGGTGGAGCTGGGAGTTCAGGCGGGTCATTGGGTGGAGCTGGGAGTTTAGGTGGGTCATCGGGTGGAGCTGGGAGTTCAGGTGGGTCATTGGGTGGAGCTGGGAGTTTAGGTGGGTCATCGGGTGGAGCTGGGAGTTCAGGTGGGTCATTGGGTGGAGCTGGAAACTCAGGCGGGTCATTGGGTGGAGCTGGAAATTCAGGCGGGTCATTGGTTGAAGCTGGGAGTTCAGGCGGTTCATTGGGTGGAGCTGGGAACTCAGGCGGGTCATTGGGTGGAGCTGGGAACTCAGGCAGGTCATTGGGTGGAGCTGGGAACTCAGGTGGGTCATTGGGTGGAGCTGGGAGTTCAGGTGGGTCATTCGGTGGAGCTGGGAGTTCAGGTGGGTCATTGGGTGGAGCTGGGAGTTCAGGTGGGTCATTGGGTGGAGCTGGGAGCTCAGATGGGTCATTGGGTGGAGCTGGGAGTTCAGGTGGGTCATTGGGTGGAGCTGGGAACTCAGGTGGGTCATTGGGTGGAGCTGGGAGCTCAGGCGTGTCATTGGGTGGAGCTGGGAACTCAGGTGGGTCATTGGGTGGAGCTGGGAGCTCAGGCGGGTCATTGGGTGAAGTGGGGAACTCAGGCGGGTCATTGGGTGGAGCTGGGAGTTCAGGTGGGTCATTGGGTGAAGTGGGGATCTCAGGTCATTGGGTGGAGCTGGGAACTCAGGCGGGTCATTGGGTGGAGCTGGGAGTTCAGGTGGGTCATTGGGTGGACCTGGGAACTCGGGTGGGTCAGTGGGTGGAGCTGGGAGTTCAGGCGCGTCATTGGGTGGAGCTGGAAACTCAGGCGGGTCATTGGGTGGAGCTGGGAGTTCAGGTGGGTCATTGGGTGGAGCTGGGAACTCAGGCGGGTCATTGGGTGGAGCTGGGAGTTCAGGTGGGTCATTGGGTAACGCTGGGAACTCAGTCGGGTCATTGGGTGGAGCTGGGAACTCAAGCGGGTCATTGGGTGGAGCTGGGAACTCAGGCGGGTCATTGGGTGGAGCTGGGAACTCAGGCGGGTCAATGGGTGGAGCTGGGAACTCAGATGGGTCATTGGGTGGAGCTGGGAACTCAGGTGGGTCATTGGGAGGAGCTGGGAGTTCAGGTGAGTCATTGGGTGGAGCTGGGAGCTCAGGTGGGTCATTGGGTGGAGCTGAGAGCTCAGGTGGGTCATTGGGTGGAGCTGGGAGTTCAGGTGGGTCATTGGGTGAAGTGGGGATCTCAGGCGTGTCATTGGGTGGAGCTGGGAACTCAGGTGGGTCATTGGGTGGAGCTGGGAGCTCAGGCGTGTCATTGGGTGGAGCTGGGAACTCAGGTGGGTCATTGGGTGGAGCTGGGAGCTCAGGCGGGTCATTGGGTGGAGCTGGGAGTTCAAGTGGGTCATTGGGTGGAGCTGTTAGCTCAGACGGGTCATTGGGTGAAGCTGGGAGCTGAGGCGGGTCATTGGGTGAAGCTGGGAGCTGAGGCGGGTCATTGGGTGGAGCTGGGAGCTCAGGCGGGTCATTGGGTGGAGTTGGGAGCTCAGACGGGTCATTGGGTGGAGCTGAGATCTCAGGCGGGTGACTGGGTGGAGCTGGGAACTCAGGTGGGTCATTGGGTGGAGCTGGGAGTTCAGGGGGGTCATTGGGTGGAGTTGGGATCTCAGATGGGTGACTGGGTGGAGCTGGGAACTCAGGTGGGTCATTGGGTGGACCTGGGAACTCAGGTGGGTCATTGGGTGGAGCTTGGAGTTCAGGGGGGTCATTGGGTGGAGTTGGGAGCTCAGGTGTGTCATTGAGTGGAGCTGGGAACTCAGGCGGGTCATTGGGTGGAGCTGGGAGTTCAGGTGGGTCATTGGGTGGAGCTGGGAGTTCAGGTGGGTCATTGGGTGGAGCTGGGAACTCAGGCGGGTCATTGGGTGGAGCTGGGAACTCAGGCGGGTCATTGGGTGGAGCTGGGAGTTCAGGTGGGTCATTGGGTGGAGCTGGGAGCTCAGGCGGGTTAGTAGGTGGAGCTGGGAACTCAGGCGGGTCATTGGGTGGAGCTGGGAGTTCAGGTGGGTCATTGGGTGGAGCTGGGAGTTCAGGTGGGTCATTGGGTGGAGCTGGGAGCTCAGGCGGGTTGGTGGGTGGAGCTGGGAGTTCAGGTGGGTCATTGGGTGGAACTGGGAACTCAGGCGGGTCATTGGGTGGAGCTGGGAGCTCAGACGGGTCATTGGGTGGAGCTGAGAGCTGAGGCGGGTCATTGGGTGGAGCTGGGAGCTCAGGCGGGTCATTGGGTGGAGCTGGGAACTCAGGTGGGTCAGTGGGTGAAGTGGGGATCTCAGGTCATTGGGTGGAGCTGGGAACTCAGGCGGGTCATTGGGTGGAGCTGGGAGTTCAGGTGGGTCATTGGGTGGACCTGGGAACTCGGGTGGGTCAGTGGGTGGAGCTGGGAGTTCAGGCGCGTCATTGGGTGGAGCTGGGAACTCAGGCGGGTCATTGGGTGGAGCTGGGAGTTCAGGTGGGTCATTGGGTAAAGCTGGGAACTCAGTCGGGTCATTGGGTGGAGCTGGGAACTCAAGCGGGTCATTGGGTGGAGCTGGGAACTCAGGCAGGTCATTGGGTGGAGCTGGGAACTCAGGCGGGTCATTGGGTGGAGCTGGGAACTCAGATGGGTCATTGGGTGGAGCTGGGAACTCAGGTGGGTCATTGGGAGGAGCTGGGAGTTCAGGTGGGTCATTGGGTGGAGCTGGGAGCTCAGGTGGGTCATTGGGTGGAGCTGGGAGCTCAGGTGGGTCATTGGGTGGAGCTGGGAGCTCAGGTGGGTCATTGGGTGGAGCTGGGAGCTCAGGCATGTCATTGGGCGGAGCTGGGAACTCAGGTGGGTCATTGGGTGGAGCTGGGAGCTTAGGTGGGTCATTGGGTGGAGCTGGGAACTCAGGCGGGTCATTGGGTGGAGCTGGGAGCTCAGACGGGTCATTGGGTGGAGCTGGGAGCTGAGGCTTGTCAGTGGGTGGAGCTGGGAGCTCAGGCGGGTCATTGGGTGGAGTTGGGAGCTCAGACGGGTCATTGGGTGGAGCTGGGATCTCAGGCGGGTGACTGGGTGGAGCTGGAAACTCAGGTGGGTCATTGGGTGGAGCTGGGAGTTCAGGGGGGTCATTGGGTGGAGTTGGGATCTCAGATGGGTGACTGGGTGGAGCTGGGATCTCAGGCGGGTGACTGGGTGGAGCTGGGAGTTCAGGTGGGTCATTGGGTGGACCTGGGAACTCAGGTGGGTCATTGGGTGGAGCTTGGAGTTCAGGGGGGTCATTGGGTGAAGTTGGGAGCTCAGGTGTGTCATTGAGTGGAGCTGGGAACTCAGGCGGGTCATTGGGTGGAGCTGGGAGTTCAGGTGGGTCATTGGGTGGAGCTGGGAGTTCAGGTGGGTCATTGGGTGGAGCTGGGAACTCAGGCGGGTCATTGGGTGGAGCTGGGAGCTCAGGCGGGTCATTGGGTGGAGCTGGGAACTCAGGCGGGTCATTGGGTGGAGCTGGGAGCTCAGGCGGGTCATTGGGTGGAGCTGGGAGCTCAGGCGGGTCATTGGGTGGAGCTGGGAACTCAGGCGGGTTAGTGGGTGGAGCTGGGAGCTCAGGTGTGTCATTGGGTGGAGCTGAGAGCTCAGGTGTGTCATTGGGTGGAGTTGGGAGCTCAGGTGTGTTATTGGGTGGAGCTGGGAGCTCAGGCGGATTAGTGGGTGGAGCTGGGAGCTCAGGTGTGTCATTGGGTGGAGCTGGGAGCTCAGGTGTGTCATTGGTGGAACTGGAAACTCAGGCGGGTCAGTGGGTGGAGCTGGGAACTCAGGCAGGTTAGTGGGTGGAGCTGGGAACTCAGGCGGGTCATTGGGTGGAGCTGGGAACTCAAGCGGGTCATTGGGTGGAGCTGGGAACTCAGGCGGGTTAGTGGGTGGAGCTGGGAGCTCAGGTGTGTCATTTGGTGGAGCTGGGAGCTCAGGTGTGATATTGGGTGGAGCTGGGAGCTCAGGCAGGTTAGTGGGTGGAGCTGGGAGCTCTGGTGGGTCATTGGGTGGAGCTAGGAGTTCAGGCGGGTCAGTGGGTGGAGCTGGGAACTCAGGCGGGTCATTGGGTGGAGCTGGGAACTCAAGCGGGTCATTGGGTGGAGCTGGGAACTCAGGCGGGTTAGTGGGTGGAGCTGCGAGCTCAGGTGTGTCATTTGGTGGAACTGGGAGCTCAGGTGTGTCATTGGGTGGAGCTGGGAGCTCAGGTGTGTTATTGGGTGGAGCTGGGAGCTCAGGCGGGTTAGTGGGTGGAGCTGGGAGCTCAGGTGTGTCATTGGGTGGAGCTATGAGTTCAGGCGGGTCAGTGGGTGGAGCTGGGAGCTCAGGTGGGTCATTGGGTGGAGCTAGGAGGTCAGGGGGGTCATTGGGTGGAGTTGGGATCTCAGATGGGTGACTGGGTGGAGCTGGGAACTCAGGTGGGTCATTGGGTGGACCTGGGAACTCAGGTGGGTCATAAGGTGGAGCTTGGAGTTCAGGGGGGTCATTGGGTGGAGCTGGGAGCTCAGGTGTGTCATTGCGTGGAGCTGGGAACTCAGGCGGGTTATTGGGTGGAGCTGGGAGTTCAGGTGGGTCATTGGGTGGAGCTGGGAGTTCAGGTGGGTCATTGGGTGGAGCTGGGAACTCAGGCGGGTCATTGGGTGGAGCTGGGAACTCAGGCGGGTCATTGGGTGGAGCTGGGAGTTCAGGTGGGTCATTGGGTGGAGCTGGGAGCTCAGGCGGGTTAGTGGGTGGAGCTGGGAACTCAGGCGGGTCATTGGGTGGAGCTGGGAGTTCAGAGGTGGGTCATTGGGTGGAGCTGGGAGTTCAGGTGGGTCATTGGGTGGAGCTGGGAGCTCAGGCGGGTTATTGGGTGGAGCTGGGAGTTCAGGTGGGTCATTGGGTGGAGTTGGGAGCTCAGGTGTGTTATTGGGTGGAGCTGGGAGCTCAGGCGGGTTAGTGGGTGGAGCTGGGAGCTCAGGTGGGTCATTGGGTGGAGCTAGGAGTTCAGGCGGGTCAGTGGGTGGAGCTGGGAACTCAAGCGGGTCATTGGGTGGAGCTGGGAACTCAAGCGGGTCATTGGGTGGAGCTGGGAACTCAGGCGGGTTAGTGGGTGGAGCTGGGAGCTTAGGTGTGTCATTGGGTGGAGCTGGGAGCTCAGGTGTGTCATTGGGTGGAGCTGGGAGCTCAGGTGTGTTATTGGGTGGAGCTGGGAGCTCAGGCGGGTTAGTGGGTGGAGCTGGGAACTCAGGCGGGTCATTGGGTGGAGCTGGGAACTCAAGCGGGTCATTGGGTGGAGCTGGGAACTCAGGCGGGTTAGTGGGTGGAGCTGCGAGCTCAGGTGTGTCATTTGGTGGAACTGGGAGCTCAGGTGTGTCATTGGGTGGAGCTGGGAGCTCAGGTGTGTTATTGGGTGGAGCTGGGAGCTCAGGCGGGTTAGTGGGTGGAGCTGGGAGCTCAGGTGTGTCATTGGGTGGAGCTATGAGTTCAGGCGGGTCAGTGGGTGGAGCTGGGAGCTCAGGTGGGTCATTGGGTGGAGCTAGGAGGTCAGGGGGGTCATTGGGTGGAGTTGGGATCTCAGATGGGTGACTGGGTGGAGCTGGGAACTCAGGTGGGTCATTGGGTGGACCTGGGAACTCAGGTGGGTCATAAGGTGGAGCTTGGAGTTCAGGGGGGTCATTGGGTGGAGTTGGGAGCTCAGGTGTGTCATTGAGTGGAGCTGGGAACTCAGGCGGGTCATTGGGTGGAGCTGGGAGTTCAGGTGGGTCATTGGGTGGAGCTGGGAGTTCAGGTGGGTCATTGGGTGGAGCTGGGAACTCAGGCGGGTCATTGGGTGGAGCTGGGAACTCAGGCGGGTCATTGGGTGGAGCTGGGAGTTCAGGTGGGTCATTGGGTGGAGCTGGGAGCTCAGGCGGGTTAGTGGGTGGAGCTGGGAACTCAGGCGGGTCATTGGGTGGAGCTGGGAGTTCAGAGGTGGGTCATTGGGTGGAGCTGGGAGTTCAGGTGGGTCATTGGGTGGAGCTGGGAGCTCAGGCGGGTTATTGGGTGGAGCTGGGAGTTCAGGTGGGTCATTGGGTGGAGTTGGGAGCTCAGGTGTGTTATTGGGTGGAGCTGGGAGCTCAGGCGGGTTAGTGGGTGGAGCTGGGAGCTCAGGTGGGTCATTGGGTGGAGCTAGGAGTTCAGGCGGGTCAGTGGGTGGAGCTGGGAACTCAAGCGGGTCATTGGGTGGAGCTGGGAACTCAAGCGGGTCATTGGGTGGAGCTGGGAACTCAGGCGGGTTAGTGGGTGGAGCTGGGAGCTCAGGTGTGTCATTTGGTGGAGCTGGGAGCTCAGGTGTGTCATTGGGTGGAGCTGGGAGCTCAGGTGTGTCATTGGGTGGAGCTATGAGTTCAGGCGGGTCAGTGGGTGGAGCTGGGAGCTCAGGTGTGTCATTGGGTGGAGCTGGGAGCTCAGGTGTGTCATTGGGTGGAGCTGGGAACTCAGGCAGGTTAGTGGGTGGAGCTGGGAACTCAGGCGGGTCATTGGGTGGAGCTGGGAACTTGGGCGGGTCATTGGGTGGAGCTGGGAGCTCAGGTGTGTCATTGGGTGGAGCTGGGAGCTCAGGTGTGTCATTGGGTGGAGCTATGAGTTCAGGCGGGTCAGTGGGTGGAGCTGGGAGCTCAGGTGTGTCATTGGGTGGAGCTGGGAGCTCAGGTGTGTCATTGGGTGGAGCTGGGAACTCAGGCAGGTTAGTGGGTGGAGCTGGGAACTCAGGCGGGTCATTGGGTGGAGCTGGGAACTTGGGCGGGTCATTGGGTGGAGCTGGGAGCTCAGGTGTGTCATTGGGTGGAGCTGGGAACTCAGGCAGGTTAGTGGGTGGAGCTGGGAACTTGGGCAGGTTAGTGGGTGGAGCTGGGAACTCGGGCGGGTTAGTGGGTGGAGCTGGGAACTTGGGCGGGTCTTGTTTACATTCTACTGATACTGATAGTTTTTCTTTCTTGCTCCTCCCTGTCCGGCGTCTTCTTCTATTATTTGTATGAAGAGACATTTCTGTATAAATGATTGATTATTGGAAGTCCCCCCAATTCTCTGACCTCCATGTATGGAATGAGCCCCCAAATATTACCACACAATTTATTTTTCTCCTCCTTTTTTCAGATGACGGCGGTCGTTGGCTCCTCCCCCAAGTGCTCAGCAGTAGATGATGATGATGGGGAACGCGGAGAGCCCTCTTCTGGGATGCCGGTGAGTCCAATTCTATTGTTTAATATTTTAAATTAGGACCTTCCCTGGTTCCCCGTGGGAGGGGCCGGCTGGCAGTACTCCTCTCAGGACAGCCCTCAGTCCAGATGTAACCAGTGGGAGGAGTTATGCAAATATCACAATGCCTCGATGGGTGGTGGTCGGTCTGGAGGAGTGGGCGGTCTTAGTCAGGCTGTATTTGCATAGGACATGCCCCCATGTGATGATGCTGCACCTTTTTATGGTTGAAACTGAAAGCCAATGAATGAAAGGGGCGGGGCTAGGGGGGGGGAAGCGCTGGATGGTGCTGGATGTCCCCCAGCCAGGAGAATGGGGCGGGGCTTTGTCTGACTTGCTGCAGCTTCTAATGCACAAGGTGAGAAGCCAGCAGCCAATCAGAGGAGGATCCTCCCTCTGGACATGCTGGTTCCAGGTGCGGCATCTACCTTCAGGGTGCGTGCATCCATGGGCCCCGCCGCCGAGCTTCACCCCTGACATCGAGAGGGGCCCCGGCGGCTTGCTGGGTCCCAGATCCTAAGCTGGGAGCTGTACGGTGGGGAATCGGCTCAGGAGACGCCTCCGGCCTGTGGCAGAGGCCCTAATTCCTCCCAGTGACTATTGCGGGTGACCTTCCGGCTGCCGGGCCCAAGTTATACGCCTGTGCGGGGGAATTTTACCGACGACTAAATGTGACTGTACTGAGAGCGAGCTGCTCTCTCTACTATCCAAGGCCGGGTACTGCACTCTTCTTCCACTCACCAGCCTGTCTCTATTGTGTGCCATGCTGATGTCGGCCATGTTGGCTCTTGGAATAAAACTGATGTACTCTGATGTCTGGACACTCACTTTATTCACTTTCCACAAGTATTCACCCCGAGACAAGTATTATCGGTAACGCAATACGCCGACCCCGAAATCAACCAGCGGCTCCTTCGGGGGTAAGCGCTACATATCTCCATCACTATCTATGCATCTCTCTCTCTAATCTCTGTCTCTCTCTATTTTCTCTCACTCTCTCTATATATATTCTCTCTCTCATTATTTATCTCTCTCTCTCTTTCATATCTCTCTGTCTCTAATATCCCTCTCTCTCTATATAATATCTCTCTCTATTTATCTCTCTCTCCCCCCTCTCTCTCTTTCTCTCTCTCTCTTTCATATCTCTCTGTCTCTAATATCCCTCTCTCTCTATATAATAATCGCTCTCTATTTATCTCTCTCTCCCCCCTCTCTCTCTTTCTCTTTCTCTCTCTAATATCTCTATTTCTATATCTACTCTCTCTATGTTCTCTCTCTCTCTCTCTCTCTCTATTTATCTCTCTAATATATCTCTCTCTCTCTCATATCTCTCTCATATCTCTCTCTCTCTCTCTCTCTCTCATATCTCTCTCTCTCATCTCTCTCTCTCTCTCTCTCTCTCTCTCATATCTCTCTCATATCTCTCTCTCTCTATAATATCTCTCTCCAATCTCTCTCTCATCTCTCTCTATTTATCTCTCTCTCTCTCTCTAATATCTCTCCCCCTCTCTCTATAATATCTCTATCTCTCTATGTTCTCTCTCTAATATCTCTCTCTCTCTCTCATATCTCTCTGTCTCTCTATAATATCTCTCTCTCTCTCTCTCATATCTCTCTCTCATATCTCTCTCTCTCTATAATATCTCTCTCATATCTCTCTCTCTCTCATATCTCTTTCTCTCTCATATCTCTCTCTTTCTCTCTCTCTCATATCTCTCTCTCTCTGTCTCTCTGTCTCTCTATCTCTCTCTCATATCTCTCTGTCTCTCTATAATATCTCTCTTTAATATCTCTCCCCCCTCTCTCTCTATGTTCTCTCTCTCTCCCTCTCTCTATATAATACTATATATCTCTCCCCCCCCCCCCCTCTATAATATTTCTCTCCATATATATATATATATAGAGAGAGAGAGAGATAATGTGATAGACTGAGATCTTGTGGTCGGCATGTCATTGTACATTGTGGGTGGAGCAATGCTGCCATCTGCTGGCTGGTTATGAATATTCACCACCAGGATTCTGAAATACAAAATCCATCATGAGATAATCTGCAGAATATATCAGGAGAGGGAGAGGACTGGGGAGGGTGCGATGTTCTGCAGATCTCTAGAGGGGTCAGTGATGGGATAATCTGCAGAACATATCAGGAGGGGGAGGGGAGGGAGCGATGCTCTGCAGATCTCTAGAGAGGTCATTGATGGGATAATCTGCAGAATATATCAGGAGGGGGAGGGTGCGATGCTCTGCAGATCTCTGGGGAGGGGTCACGGAGTATCCAGTGGCATTGCTAGGTGGGTGCGGGGGGTGCGTGCCGCACCCGGGTGACACCCCTGGATAGTGCCGCTAACACCGCTGCTGCCCTACACTAACCTGCGCCGCGCTCTGTGCCGGCGCCTCCTCTCTGTTTACATCCAGCGAGGAGGAGGAGCCCGAGACACACGTCCGCAGCCGCCCTGTTTTCTGAGGTCTGTAATGTATTTACACTCTAGGTGGACATGTGCGGGGGAGAGCAGTGCCTATGCTGATGTGGGGTGTCTATTCTGTGGAGGTCTGTACTAAGGGGGGTCTCTGTAATAATGGGGGTGTCTATACTGATGGGGGGATCTTTACTAAGGGGGGTGTCTATACTGATGAGGGGGTCTGAACTAAGGGGTGTCTATACTTATGGGGGGGTCTAAACTAGGGGGGGGGTCTATATTGATGAGGGGTCTGAACTAAGGGGGGTGTCTATACTCATGAGGGGTCTGAACTAAGGGGGGTGTCTATACTGATGAGGGGTCTGAACTAAGGGGGGTGTCTATACTGATGAGGGGTCTGAACTAAGGGGGGTGTCTATACTAAGGGGGTGTCTATACTTATGGGGGGTCTAAACTAGGGGGGGGGGTCTATATTGATGAGGGGTCTGAACTAAGGGGGGTGTCTATACTCATGAGGGGTCTGAACTAAGGGGGGTGTCTATACTGATGAGGGGTCTGAACTAAGGGGGTGTCTATACTGATGAGGGGTCTGAACTAAGGGGGTGTCTATACTGGTGGGAGGTCTGTACTAAGGGGGGTGTCTATACTGGTGGGGGGTCTGTACTAATGGGGGTGGCTATACCGATAGGGGTCTGAACTAAGGGGGGTGTCTATACTGATGAGGGGTCTGTACTAATGGGGGTGGCTATACCGATAGGGGTCTGAACTAAGGGGGGTGTCTATACTGATGAGGGGTCTGAACTAAGGGGGGTGTCTATACTTATGGGGGGTGTCTATACTAAGGGGGTGTCTATACTGATGAGGGGTCTGAACTAAGGGGGGTGTCTATACTGATGGGGGGTCTGTACTAAGGGGGTGTCTATACCAATGAGGGGTCTGAACTAAGGGGGGTGTCTATACTGGTGGGGTCCATACTGATGGGGGGTCTATACTAAGGGGGGGGGGGTCTATACTGATGAGGGGTCTGAACTAAGGGTTCCTTGTTCTGAGGTTTCCGTACTGTCCCCCTACGAACTACGGTTTACGTTCCCCTACGTTCCGAGGTTTACGTGTGTCCCTACGTTCCGAGGTTTACGTGTGTCCCTACGTTCCGAGGTTTACGTGTGTCCCTACGTTCCGAGGTTTACGTGTGTCCCTACGTTCCGAGGTTTACGTGTGTCCCTACGTTCCGAGGTTTACGTGTGTCTGAATTTGTTGCCCAGTAATTGTGAAGCATTTTGTGGGTAGAAGGCCCGCCTCCTGTGTATACGGCACTGGTAGGGGGAGGGGAGGGGGGGTGGGGAACAGAGCGGTACAACAGACGTAGGAATACATTATTAAGACCCCCGACACACGTAGTACCAGAACCCCCGACAAGAGGCGGGGTCATTTAATCACTTTTATAAATATTAAAAAACAAAAAAGGTACAGACTTGGCAGTAACTTCATGCACACATCGCCCCCTATAATACTGATACGGTACTGCGACAACAGGAGACAAACTTCTTCAACCCCTCCCCCCACCCTTCATAGTCCACACACCACAGGATATCACGGCAGCATACGATTGGACACGCGTACACATGTGACGTGCTGCATGGAGGGTGATTGATGGGCACACACACACACACACACACACAATGCGGTCACATTTTACACGTTCGTCTCGCGTGTTCCACATGCACAGATTACACCCGTCACGTGGGCTGGCGGTTAGTAAATGTCCTTCGAAGGCTGGAGGGGGTGGAGCTATGTCCTTCGAAGCTGGGAGGGGGTGGAGCTCTTTCTTACTCCCCTCCCACCCACCACTTAAAAGGGCTGGATCTGCCCCGAAACTCTCCGTTATGGGTGGACGCCGGGATAGAAATGTGGGAGGGGCTCGCTGCTGACGGAAGCCGCCCCTCTTTATCGTTGCTCACTATATATCGAGTCCTTGACCCGGAACCGGCAGTGATTTTTTTCGGGGGAGGGGCTCCAGGTCACCGGCGCTTGCTCCCAGAATCATAGAAAGGACCCACCACTTAAAGGGCTGGATCTGCCACGAAACTCTCCGTTATGGGTGGACGCCGGGATAGAAATGTGGGAGGGGCTCGCTGCTGACGGAAGCCGCCCCTCTTTATCGTTGCTCACTATATATCGAGTCCTTGACCCGGAACCGGCAGTGATTTTTCGGGGGAGGGGCTTGCTCCCAGATGCATAGAAAGGAAGGGGGTGACCCTCCCGGAGTTGCACATTCAAGAACAAGCAATTACAGTCACTCCCCCCCTTGGCTGATGTGGTTTTGGGGACCCTCCCCCCCAAGTGGTGAAATCCCCTCCCCTGATTGGATTTCCTTCGCTTCCCACCACCAAGGTATTTTCGAAGCCAAGAGTCTCTTTTCTCCCGCTGTATTACCTGGGCGGTGAGAACTAGACCTCCTTACAATGGTGGTGGGTGGTGAGCCATAGCGGGAACTCAGGGGCCCATGAGCCGATGGATGCCTGTTGGGTGGTGAATCCACCCAGCATTGTTTTTTTTTTTGGCACCCAATCCCAGGCGCCGGTACTTTGTAGGCTCATGGGGGACATCCTTAGACACACCGGTACTTTTGAGTATCGATATGGAAAGTTCGGCAGTGAAGGCTGCATTCAGGTCCTTGATTGATATTTATAAAATGTACAGCGGTGTTCACATTGTAGGAGAAGTTCCAGGACACCCCCCACCAAAAAGGCTTTGGTCCTCCTGGAAGTTGACAGTTGAGGCTTTTTTTTTTACAAAGTCCTCTCTGATGCTTCTAAGAATTTAGAAGTCTCTCTCTCTTTTTTTTTTAGGTCAGAGAGCTTTCAATGCTTTTCACGAAACCCCAAGAGAGACTCTCAACGTGCCTAAAAGGGGGCCACCATGGAATGTGAGGAGTGAGCAAAAAAAACGTTCTTGGGTCCTTGAGGTGGCCCGAAGTCCGGCAGAGATGATCATGGCCCCCCCAAGACGAGAGCGGTCAGCACAAAACGCTTTTAGACATCTGAAGAGGCCGCGCCTGACGGCCCACCGTTGGGCATCAGGTTCACGCTGTTGTTGTCCAAGTCCATTTTCCCGTCGGTGCCGCCGATCGGCACACAGCACGGTTTGGCGAAGTTCCTGGCGTGCTTGTAGAAGCCGTTGAGCGGGGTGTTGTCCGGCTGTTTGGAGGCGGACAGCTTCTCGGTTTCCGGCGTGCTGCAGCCCTGGATTTTCCGGTTGGCCTTGATTTTGTCCAGGCTGCTGTAGAGGGCTAGGAACACGCAGGCGGTCAGCGTCAGGGCCAGCAGCACCGTCACCGCCACAAAGGGTTTGTAGTAGTCGGGCTCGTCTGTGCTGAAGGATATGCCGCTCCCTGAGTCGTCGTCGCCTGCCCCATTGGGGTCCTTGACCCAGTACTGGGCCACCTTGTACTTGAACCCTTTCTCGTCGGCCCAGCACTCGTATAAGCCCAAGGTGTCCCCCCTCACGATGATAACCAGGGTGTCCTTGGTGCTGACAATCTCCTTCCCTACGGCTTGGCTAGGGATCTTCCAGTCGTAGGTGGCCAGTGAGGACATCTGAGGGCACTCCAGATTCAGGATGCTGTTGTACTTCCTCGTGTAGTTCACAGCTGAAGAAACAAAAACATTTAGAATATGAACAAAACCACACCCCCCCCCCCACATCGGCTGAGCCCCCCCAAAAAAAACCACATCGGCTGGGCCCAAACAACCCCCCTACCAATACATCAGCTGGGACCGAAACCCCCCTCACTGTACATCGGATGGGCCCAACCAACCCCTTATACATTGGCTGAGCCCAAACAACCCCCCCCCCCCCCCACATCGGCTGAGCCCCCCCCAAAAAAAACACATCGGCTGGGCCCAAACAGCCCCCCTACCAATACATCAGCTGGGACCGAAACCCCCCTCACTGTACATCGGTTGGGCCCAACCAACCCCTTATACATTGGCTGAGCCCAAACAACCTCCCCAACACCCTCACCGTACATCAGCTGGGCCAAAACACCCCCCCCCCACATCGGCTACCCCCCCCCCCACAACCCCCCCCCCCCATCGGCTAGGCCCAAACAACCCCCCCCCCCATACACCCTCACCATACATCGGCGTCTCCCAACCTACTCCGCACAACGGCTGAGCCTTAACTCCCCTGTACATCAGCTGGGCCCAAACCCCCCCCCCCATACATTGGGCCGAAACCCTCCTCACCATACATCGGCGTCTCCCAACCTACTCCATACATTGGCACAACGGCTGAGCCTCCCCCATAACTGGCCCCAAACCCCCCCCCCCCCCTACATCAGCTGAGCCCAAACAACCCCCCCTACCAATACATTGGGCCGAAACCCTCCTCACCATACATCAGTTGGGACCAACCAACCACCCCATACATTGGCTGACCCCCCCCCCCACACCCTCCCCCATACATCGGCATCGCCCCAAACCCCCCCCCCCCCTATACATCGGCTGAGCACAAACAACCCCCCCTACCAATACATCAGCTGGGCCCGAAACCCCCCTCACCGTACATTGGCTGGGCCCAAACAACCCCCCCCCCCACACCCTCACCATACATCGGCATCGCCCAACCCACCCCCCACAAATCGGCTGAACATCAGCTGGGCCCGAACAACCCCCCCCCCCATACATCAGCTGGCCCCGAACCCCCCCTCACGTACATCGGCTGAGCCCAAACAACCCCCCCCCCACCAATACATCAGCTGGCCCCGAACACCCCCCCATACCAAACAACCCCAGCTGGCCCCGAACCCTCCACATACATCGGCTGAGCCCAAACGACCCCCTCCTCACATTGGCTGAACCCAAACACCACCTCCCCCCATACATCGGCTGGACCCAAACAACCCCCCCCCCATATATTAGCTGGCCTTGCCCCCCCCCCCACCTCACCGTACATCGTCTGAGCCCAAACACCACCATCCCCTCTCCCCATGCATCTTCTGAGCCTGAACACCCTCTGCCCCCCCCCCCCCACCCCTGAGGCCTTAATCTCATTGGTTGGTAGCAATCAGACACTTCTAATTGTGAAGGATTATTTAATCAATCGAAGTGAACGTGCATCCAAACCTGATATTTTTTTTTTGGGGGGGGGGGGGCGGGGCAGAAACAGATTGCTTCCTGTTTGCTCATTGGAGAATTCCCCTCACCCCTCAGCCCAGAAGCTCATAAAAAAATGGCGTTCCTCCCGTATGTGACCTCACCTCGCAGCGGCGGGTTGTCGGGGTCCTGTCCGGGGCGCGGCGCCCTGCCTTTTGGCGGGGGGCTCAAGCACGTGGTGTTGGGGTTGCCCGTCTCGATATCTTGTAGCCACTCACTGGAAGAAACAAAAACAGAAGAAGGTATTTTTTTTTCTTTGCTCTGCATTTGTAGATTAATGACGATCCCAAAAACTCCAATATCACTAAAATCTCACATAAGCCTGAACAATTAAAATAAAATAAAAAAATAAAAATGGGAAAAATATATATTAAAAAAATGCAATAAATTTTTTTTTTTTATTGCATTTTTTTTTTTTATATTTAATTGTTGTACTTTTTGTCATTGAATTTTTTTATCTATTTTTATTTCATTCATTTATTTATTGAATTTTTTTATTTTTTAATATTTCATGTTTTTACTTTTATTAAATTAATTTGTTTTAATCATTTTTTTATTTCATTTATTTTTTATTTGTTAATATTTCAAATTTATTTGTTAATATTTCAAATTTATTTGTTAATATTTCAAATTTATTTGTTAATATTTCAAATTTATTTGTTAATATTTCAAATTTATTTTAATTTAAAGAAGTAAATAGTAAAGAAATAAAGTCACAAGCTGAGTAGACTACTTAGTATAATATCTACCGTTGGAACGAGACCTTTTTTTTCTATAAGGTGCATATTGAGAAAGTTGAAGTTTGGTCAATGTATGTATGAGTGTTTAAAGTATTATATACTAAGTTGTAACGGAAAAGTTTAAGAAAGAAAAGTGGAGAAGAAGAAAATAAAGTAGAAAAATTTAATAAAATAGATAAAAAATAAATCAATGAAATAAAAAGTAAAAACATGTAATATAAAAAAAAGGTAATAAAAAAATCAATTAAATAGAGAAAATAAATAAAGTAGAAAAAGGAAATAAAAAATAAAATAAAAAAAGTTAAAAAATGAAATGGGAATTTTTTTTTATATTAACAAAATAAAAATGCAATAAAAAATGTAATTCAATTTAAAAAATCAATTAAAAAGTATTATATTCTAAGTTGTAACGGAAAAGTTTAAGAAAGAAAAGTGGAGAAGAAGAAAATAAAGTAGAAAAATGTAATAAAATAGATAAAAAAGAAATCAATGAAATAAAAAGTAAAAACATGTAATATAAAAAAAAGGTAATAAAAAAATCAATTAAATAGAGAAAATAAATAAAGTAGAAAAAGGAAATAAAAAATAAAATAAAAAAAGTTAAAAAATGAAATGGGATTTTTTTTTTATATTAACAAAATAAAAATGCAATAAAAAATGTAATTCAATTTAAAAAATCAATTAAAAAGTAAAACCATTAAATATTAAAAAATAAAAAAAATGCGATAAACAATAAAAATAAAATAGAGAAAAGAAATATAAAGTAGATTTTTTTTTTAATTAAAAATCAGTTTAAATAATGAGATAGAAAATAAAAAATAAATAAATAAAAATAAATGAATGAAATAAAAAAAAGGATAAAAAAAATAAGATTAAAAAATAATAAAATAGAGAAAAGAAATATAAAGTAGAAAAATGTAATTAAAAATCGGTTAAATAATGAGATAGGAAATAAAAACTAAATAAATAAAAATAAATGAATGAAATAAGATAAAAAAAAAATAAGATTAAAAAATAATAAAATAGAGAAAAGAAATATAAAGTAGAAAAATGTAATTAAAAATCGGTTAAATAATGAGATAGGAAATAAAAACTAAATAAATAAAAATAAATGAATGAAATAAGATAAAAAAAAAATAAGATTAAAAAATAATAAAATAGAGAAAAGAAATATAAAGTAGAAAAATGTAATTAAAAATCGGTTAAATAATGAGATAGGAAATAAAAACTAAATAAATAAATAAAATAAAATGAAAAAAAAAAAAAAATAAATAAATATATATATATATATATACAGTGCAGAAAATAAGTATTTGAACACCCTGCTATTTTGCAAGTTCTCCCACTTGGAAATCATGGAGGGGTCTGAAATTGCCATCGTAGGTGCATGTCCACTGTGAGAGACATAATCAAAAAAAAATATTCCAGAAATCACAATGTATGATGTAACTATTTATTTGTATGATACAGCTGCAAAGAAGTATTTGAACACCTGAGAAAATCAATGTTAATATTTGGTAGAGTCGCCTTTGTTTGCGTTTCTTGTAGTTTTTCACCAGGTTTGCACACACTGGAGGAGGGATTTTGGCCCCCCACTCCTCCACACAGATCTTCTCTAGATCAGTCAGGTTTCTGGGCTGTCGCTGAGAAACACGGAGTTTGAGCTCCCTCCAAAGATTCTCTATTGGGTTTAGGTCTGGAGACTGGCTAGGCCACGCCAGAACCTTGATATGCTTCTTACAGAGCCACTCCTTGGTTATCCTGGCTGTGTGCTTCGGGTCATTGTCATGTTGGAAGACCCAGCCTCGACCCATCTTCAAAGCTCTAACTGAGGGAAGGAGGTTGTTGCCCAAAATCTCGCAATACATGGCCCGGTCATCCTCTCCTTAATACAGTGCAGTCGCCCTGTCCCATGTGCAGAAAAACACCCCCAAAGCATGATGCTACCACCCCATGCTTCACAGTAGGGATGGTGATCTTGGGATGGTACTCATCATTCTTCTTCCTCCAAACACGGTTAGTGGAATTATGACCAAAAAGTTCTATTTTGGTCTCATCTGACCACATGACTTTCTCCCATGACTCCTCTGGATCATCCAAATGGTCATTGGCAAACTTAAGACGGGCCTTGACATGTGCTGGTTTAAGCAGGGGAACCTTCCGTGCCATGCATGATTTCAAACCATGACGTCTTAGTGTATTACCAACAGTAACCTTGGAAACGGTGGTCCCAGCTCTTTTCAGGTCATTGACCAGCTCCTCCTGTGTAGTCCTGGGCTGATTTCTCACCTTTCTTAGGATCATTGAGACCCCACGAGGTGAGATTTTGCATGGAGCCCCAGTCCGAGGGAGATTGACAGTCATGTTTAGCCTCTTCCATTTTCTAATGATTGCTCCAACAGTGGACCTTTTTTCACCAAGCTGCTTGGCAATTTCCCCGTAGCCCTTTCCAGCCTTGTGGAGGTGTACAATTTTGTCTCTAGTGTCTTTGGACAGCTCTTTGGTCTTGGCCATGTTAGTAGTTGGATTCTTACTGATTGTATGGGGTGGACAGGTGTCTTTATGCAGCTAATGACCTCAAACAGGTGCATCTAATTTAGGATAATAAATGGAGTGGAGGTGGACATTTTAAAGGCAGACTAACAGGTCTTTGAGGGTCAGAATTCTAGCTGATAGACAGGTGTTCAAATACTTCTTTGCAGCTGTATCATACAAATAAATAGTTAAAAATTCATAAATTGTGATTTCTGGAATATTTTTTTTGATTATGTCTCTCACAGTGGACATGCACCTACGATGACAATTTCAGACCCCTCCATGATTTCCAAGTGGGAGAACTTGCAAAATAGCAGGGGGTTCAAATACTTATTTTCCGCACTGTATAAAAAAAAAAGGCGTATGGGGGTTTAAAATTAAGTGTATATCAAATGAAGGACAACACTGTACTCTTGTGTATCATTAACATTTTTTTTTTTTTTTATTAAAATCCTTATCTACACTTTTTTTCCCCCTTCTTTGTTCCATCTCCTGCAGCCTCTTTGCAGCCACAAGGACTTGATAGGACACATCGGACGTGTCCTCCAATCAGAATCCAGATGAAGTTCAAGTTTCCCCCTCATTTGGTGTAGATTAGAGTGGGGGAGGGTTAGAACCTCTGTCCGGTGTGTAATGTGGTCTGTCTGCCCATTGGGGCGCTTTTCCCGGGTCACGTAACGCTGAACTCATATATGATACTTATATCGGTTTTTTTTTTCACACAAATAAAACTTTATTTTTTAGTGGTATTTAACCACTTCAGACCCAGACCATTATGCTGCTAAAGGACCTGGCCCCCTTTTTACGATTCGGCACTGCGCCGCTTTAACTGACAATTGCGCGGTCGTGCGACGCGGCTCCCAAACAAAATTGGCGCCCTTTTTTCCCACAAATAGAGATTTCTTTTGGTGGTATTCGATCGCCTCTGCGGTTTTTATTTTTTACGCTATAAACAAAAATAGAGCCACAATTTTGGAAAAAAAAAATGCAATATTTTTTACTTTTTGCTACAATAAATATCCCCCAAAAAAATATCTAAAAAACGTTTTTTTTTCCCCTCAGTTTTCGTAAAAAAAAATATTAAAAAAAAAATCGCAATAAGCGTTTATTGGTTGGTTTGCGCAAAATTTCTCACGTTTACAGGGGATAGTTTTATTGCATTTTTATTTTATTTTTATTTATTTTTTACTAGTAACGGCGGCGATCAGCGTTTTTTTTAGTGACTGCAACATTACGGCGGACACACCGGACAATTTTGACACATTTTTGGGACCATTGTCATTTTCACAGCGAAAAGTGCTATAAAAATGCACTGCTTACTGTGAAAATGACAATTGCAGTTTGGGAGTTAACCACAAGGGGGCGCTGTAGGGGTTAAGTGTGACCTCATGTGTGTTTCTAACTGTAGGGGGGGGCGGGGCTGGACTGGACTTGTGATGTCACTGATCGTCTTTCCCTATATCAGGGAACAGACGATCACTGACATTGTCACAGTGAAGAACAGGGAAGGTGTGTTTACACCATGGGTCTTCAAACTACGGCCCTCCAGTTGTTCAGGAACTACAATTCCCATCATGCCCTAGTCATGTCTGTGAATGTCAGAGTTTTACAATGCCTCATGGGATGTGTAGTTCCACAACAGCTGGAGGGCCGTAGTTTGAGGATCCCTGGTTTACACTCACCTGTTCTTCAGCTCCTGTGACCGATCGCGGGACACCGGCCGCGATCGGGTCACAGAGCTTCGGACCGGGTCGCGAGCGCGCCGGCGGCCGCGGTTGCGCGCTCGCGACCCCACGGCTGGGCCTTAAAGAGACACACACAGGTACGTATAGCGGCATCAAGGGGTCCTTAACCACTTAGGGACCCCTTCACGCCGATATACGTCGGCAGAATGGCACAGGCACGTACCTGTACGTTGCCCTTTAAGTCCAGTCGCGGGCGCGTGCACGCGACCCGGTCCGAAGCTCCGTGACCGCGGGACCCGATCGCCGCTGGAGTCCCACGATCGGTCACAGGAGCTGAAGAACGGGGAGAGCCGCGTGTAAACACACCTTCCCCGATCTTCACTGTGGCGCCGTCATCGATTGTGTATCCCTATAAAAGGGAACGCACGATCGATGATGTCACACCTACAGCCACACCCCCTACAGTTAGAAACACACATGAGGTCACACATAACCCCTTGTGGTTAACTCCCAAACTGCAATTGTCATTTTCACAGTAATCGGTGCATTTTTATAGCACTTCTCGCTGTGAAAATGACAATGGGTCCCAAAAATGTGTCAAAATTGTCCGATGTGTCCGCCATAATGTCGCAGTCACTAAAAAAAATGCCGATCGCCGCCATTAGTAGTAAAAAAATTTTTTTTATAAAAATGCAATAAAACGATCCCTTATTTTGTAAACGCTATAAATTTTGCGCAACCCAACCGATAAACGCTTATTGCGATTTTTTTTTACCAAAAATATGTAGAAGAATACGTATCGGCCGAAACTGAGGGGAAAAAACGTTTTTTATATATTTTTGGGGGATATTTATTATAGCAAAAAGTAAAAAATATTGCATTTTTTTCAAAATTGTCGCTCTATTTTTGTTTATAGCGCAAAAAATAAAAACCGCAGAGGCGATCAAATACCGCCAAAAGAAAGCTCTATTTGTGGGGAAAAAAGGACGCCAATTTTGTTTGGGAGCCGTGTCGCACGACCGCGCAATTGTCCGTTAAAGCGACGCAGTGCCGAACCACGAAGAAAATGTTGATCTGTAGGGAAGGGATCGATATCTGACCGATCGACCGATCAATCCTGCTGTACCGACGGCCGATCTCGTTTCTTGAGGCTCGAAAATGCCAGGACGGTACAATAACACTGTACTACTCTGGGGAAGCCAGTACATTTTTACGTGTGTATTGTTGGGATTGGCCACAGCTAATCACATGGTACAGATGAGCTTTTGGTTGGCCCAGTCTGTACCATGTGATCACTGTGACTGGTCACCGAGATCACATGGTGCAGATGGGCCGTGGTTGGCCCCGTCTTGTACTATATGATGACCGCGACCAGTCAGTAAGATCATATTGTACAGATGGGCCATGGTTGGCCCTGTCTGTACCATGCAATCACTGTGACCAATCACAGATCAGATGGGCTGTGGTTGGCCTCGTCTGTACCATGTGATGACCGTGACCGATCACATGGTGCAGATGGGTTGTGGGTGTCCCCTGTACCGTGACCGAACACAGATCACATGGTACAGATGGGCCATGGTTGGCCCTGGCTCTACCATGTAATCACTGTGACCAATCACAGAGATCACATGGTACAGATGGGCCATGGTTGGCCCTGGCTCTACCATGTAATCACTGTGACCAATCACAGAGATCACATGGTACAGATGGGCCATAGTTGGCCATGTCTGTACCATGTGATGACTGTGACTGATCACCAAGATCACATGGTGCAGATGGGCCGTGGTTGGCCCCGTCTTGTACCATATGATGACCGCGACCAGTCAGTAAGATCACATTGTACAGATGGGCCGTGGTTGGTCCTGTCTGTACCATGCAATCACTGTGACCAATCACAGATCAGATGGGCTGTGGTTGGCCCCGTCTGTACCATGTGATGACCGTGACCGATCACATGGTGCAGATGGGTTGTGGGTGTCCCCTGTACCGTGACCGAACACAGATCACATGGTACAGATGAGCCATGGTTGGCCCTGGCTCTACCATGTAATCACTGTGACCAATCACAGAGATCACATGGTACAGATGGGCCATGGTTGGCCCTGGCTCTACCATGTAATCACTGTGACCAATCACAGAGATCACATGGTACAGATGGGCCATGGTTGGCCCTGGCTCTACCATGTAATCACTGTGACCAATCACAGAGATCACATGGTACAGATGGGCCATAGTTGGCCATGTCTGTACCATGTGATGACTGTGACTGATCACCAAGATCACATGGTGCAGATGGGCCGTGGTTGGCCCCGTCTTGTACCATATGATGACCGCGACCAGTCAGTAAGATCACATTGTACAGATGGGCCGTGGTTGGTCCTGTCTGTACCATGCAATCACTGTGACCAATCACAGATCAGATGGGCTGTGGTTGGCCCCGTCTGTACCATGTGATGACCGTGACCGATCACATGGTGCAGATGGGTTGTGGGTGTCCCCTGTACCGTGACCGAACACAGATCACATGGTACAGATGAGCCATGGTTGGCCCTGGCTCTACCATGTAATCACTGTGACCAATCACAGAGATCACATGGTACAGATGGGCCATGGTTGGCCCTGGCTCTACCATGTAATCACTGTGACCAATCACAGAGATCACATGGTACAGATGGGCCATGGTTGGCCCTGGCTCTACCATGTAATCACTGTGACCAATCACAGAGATCACATGGTACAGATGGGCCATAGTTGGCCATGTCTGTACCATGTGATGACTGTGACTGATCACTGAGATCACATGGTGCAGATGGGCCGTGGTTGGCCCCGTCTTGTACCATATGATGACCGCGACCAGTCAGTAAGATCACATTGTACAGATGGGCCGTGGTTGGCCCTGTCTGTACCGTGCAATCACTGTGACCAATCACAGATCAGATGGGCTGTGGTTGGCCTCGTCTGTACCATGTGATGACCGTGACCGACCACTAAGATCACATAGTGCAGATGAACCGTAGTTGGCCCCGTCTGTACCATGTAATGACCATAACCGATCACATGGTGCAGATGGGTTGTGGGTGTCCCCACCTGTACCATGACCGAACACAGATCACATGGTAGAGATTGGCCATGGTTGGCCCTGGCTCTACCATGTAACCACTGTGACCAATCACATGTTACAGATGGGCCGTAGTTGGCCATGTCTGTACCATGTGATGACCGTAACGGATCACATGGTGCAGATGGGCTGAGGTTGTCCTCGTCCTGTACCATGTGATGACCGTGACCTATCATCGAGATCACATGGTACAGATGAGCTGAGGTTGGCCCTGTCCTGTTCCATGTGATCATCGTGACCAATCAGACATCACACGATGGACCGTGGTTTGCCCTGTCTGTACCATGTGATGACTGTGACCGATTACATGGTGCAGATGGACCGTGATTGGCCCTGCCTGTATCATGTGATGACCGTGACCGAACTGAGATTACATGGTACAGATGGGCTGAGGATGTCCCCGTCCTGTACCATGTGATGACCGATCACAGAGATCACATTGTACAGATGGGTCATTGTTGGCTCCCGTCCTGTACCTTGTGATGACCGTGACCGATCACAGGGTACAGATGGGCCGTGGTTGGCCCTGTCTGTACCATGTAATCACTGTGACCGATCACAGAGATCACATGTTACAGATGGGCCGTGGTTGGCTCCCGTCCTATACCATGTGGTGACCGATCACAGAGATCACATGTTACAGATGGGCCGTGGTTGGCCCTGTCTGTACCATGTAATCACTGTGACCGATCACAGAGATCACATGTTACAGATGGGCCGTGGTTGGCTCCCGTCCTGTACCATGTGGTGACCGATCACAGAGATCACATGGTGCAGATGGGCCGTGGTTGGCTCCCGTCCTGTACCATGTGGTGACCAATCACAGAGATCACATGGTGCAGATGGGCCGTGGTTGGCCCCGTCTGTACCATGTGATCACTGTGACCAATCACAGAGATCAATACAATATTACACAATGAAAGGCATGAATCAAAGCCATTCATTGTGTACAATTGACATGTGATCTGCTGCGATTGGTCACAGCGATCACATGGTAGCAGCAGCGGGCCGGTACACTGACCTGTCATTGGCTGTGTCCTGTGGGAGGACATCATATGACTCCCGCCCAGCCGTCATTTTACAATAGGCCGAGCGGGAAGTAGTTAAGGCGGCCGGCCATACATGGTTCAAAATTCAGCTAGTTCAGTAGGGGGGCTGTCCGAATTTCGATCCATATATGGGCAGGCTGGTTGTACAGAGGTCAATCGTCCAAATGGACTTCTGTACCACCAGCCCGCCAGGTTTTTCCCGAACGATCAGTGCTGCCGGCTGTGGCCATATATAATGCGATCTAAACCTGTAAGTCCCGGGCACAGTAGTACACGACGACGGGCCGGCAGTAGGCGGTCCTCCCTCCCTTGCAGCCCCAATAAATACAGACGCGTTTCATGCAATGCGTTACTTACATGGCGTGGGGATTGGTCGAGAGGCTCTGGCATTGGTTGGCGTTCTTGTTCCAGGCGCAGTACGGGTCCCGGGCCAGGACGCACTCGAAGCAGCTCCTGTAGGCGCTGCAGTTGGCTACGGGCACCTGGAGGATCCCGCCCGTCGTGCCCACGTACAGGATCTTCTGCAAGAGGAGAGACCGGTCAGCTTGGCTCGGAACTGGTCACCAACATCGGCACACATAGGCGGGAATACTCGTGTGGGGTTGTTCCTCAGGGGTTGGGCTTGGCCCCTTAGTTCCAGTGAAGGGAACTCTTAAGGCGTCGGCCTACCAAGACATTTTGGACAGCTTTGTGGGAGGAGTTTGGGGGACGGCCCCTTCCTGTTCCAACATGACTGCCCACCAGTGCACAAAGCAAGGTCCATAAAGACAGTTTGGGGGTGGAGGAAGTTGACTGGCCTGCACAGAGTCCTGACCTCAACCTGATAGAACACCTTTGGGATGATCTAGAGGTCAGGACTCTGTGCAGGCCATTCAACTTCCTCCACCCCCAAACTCGCTCATCCGTGTCTTTATGGACCTTGCTTTGTGCACTGGTGTGCAGTCATGTTGGAACAGGGAGGGGCCGTCCCCCAAACTCCTCCCACAAAGTTGGGAGCATGAAATTGTCCACAATGTCTTGGTATTCTGACGCCTTAAGAGTTCCTTTCACTGGAACTAAGGGGGCCAAGTCTAACCCCTGAGGAACACCCCCCACCATAATCCCCCTCCCCCTCACACCATAATCCCCCTCCCCCTCACACCATAGTCCCCCCTCCCCCCTCACACCATAATCCCCCCTCCACCAAATGATTTGGATTAGTGCACAAAGCAAGGTCCATAAAGACACAGATGAGCGAGTTTTGGGGGTGGAGGAACTTGACTGGCCCGCACAGAGTCCTGACCTCAACCCCATAGAACACCTTTGGGATGAATTAGAGAGGCGACTGCGTGTCAGTCCTTCTCATCCAACATCAGTGCCTGACCTCACAAATGCTCTTCTGGAAGAACGGTCAAACCTTCCCATAGACACCCTCCTAAACCTTGTGGACGGCCTTCCCAGAAGAGGTGAAGCTGTTATCGCTGCAAAGGGGCGGGGCCAACTCAATATTGAACCCTCCGGACTAAGACTGGGCCGCCATTAAAGGTCACGTTCACTTCCTGGGTTTGCAGATTCCCAAAGCTCCCGATTCGCCACAAATGTACCTTGTTTGGAACCATCAGAAGAGTCTCGATGGGCTTCGGCTCTTTCAGCAGTCTCAGTTCTTCGATAATATGCGACTTCTTGCCGTCCTCGACCAGAACGACCTTGTGCAACGCGCCCCCACCTGCAACAACGAGGGAGGGGTTGTTTGTGAGTATTTTTCAAGGTTAAAAGAAAATAATAAAACCTTTTTTAATGAATGTTTATGAGTTATCATGTGTCTTATTTACTTCTATGATGTGAATAGCCTGGTGATATTTACTTTCTTCAGCACACACACTTGTAAGTAGGCCGGGGCTCACGATTGGCTAGACATTCTCAACCAGGGTTCCTTGAACTCTGTAGGCAACATCATATAGGTAATTCATCAGCCACGGCTCAAGGAACCCCTAGAGGAATCCCAGGGTTCCACCAGAGGTTGCCATACCCCGGGGGTTCCACCAGAGGTTGCCATACCCCGGGGGTTCCACCAGAGGTTGCCATACCCTGGGGTTTCACCAGAGGTTGCCATACCCCGGGGGTTCCACCAGAGGTTGCCATACCACGGGGGTTCCACCAGAGGTTGCCATACCCCGGGGGTTCCACCAGAGGTTGCCATACCCCGGGGGTTCCACCAGAGGTTGCCATACCCTGGGGTTCCACCAGAGGTTGCCATTCCCCGGGGTTCCTCCAGAGGTCGCCATACCCCTGGGGTTCCACCAGAGGTTGCCATACCCCGGGGGTTCCACCAGAGGTTGCCATACCCCGGGGGTTCCACCAGAGGTTGCCATACCCCGGGGGTTCCACCAGAGGTTGCCATACCCCGGGGTTCCTCCAGAGGTCGCCATACCCCAGGGTTCCTCCAGAGGCCGCCATACCCCTACGGTTCCTCCAGAGGCCGCCATACCCCTGGGGTTCCTCCAGAGGCCGCCATACCGCTGGTGTTCCTCCAGAGGCCGCCATACCCCTGGGGTTCCTCCACAGGCCGCCAAACCCCGGGTTTCCTCCAGAGGCCGCCATACCCCTGGGGTTCCTCCAGAGGTCGCCATACCCCTGGGGTTTCTCCAGAGGCCGCCATACCCCGGGGTCCCTCCAGAGGCCGCCATACCCCTGGGGGTCCCTCCAGAGGCCGCCATACCCCTGGGGGTCCCTCCAGAGGTCGCCATACCCCTGGGGGTTCCTCCAGAGGCTGCCATACCCCTGGGGGTTCCTCCAGAGGCTGCCATACCCCTGGGGGTTCCTCCAGAGGCTGCCATACCCCTGGGGGTTCCTCCAGAGGCTGCCATACCCCTGGGGGTTCCTCCAGAGGCTGCCATACCCCTGGGGGTTCCTCCAGAGGCTCCCATACCCTAGAGTTCCTCCACCCCAGGGTTCCTCCAGAGGTTGCCATACCCTAGAGTTCCTCCATCCCAGGGTTCCTCCAGAGGTCGCCATACCCCGGGGGTCCCTCCAGAGGCCGTCATACCCCTGGGGTCCCTCCAGAGGCCGCTAAACCCCTGGGGTCCCTCCAGAGGTTGCCATACCCCTGGGGTCCCTCCAGAGGTTGCCATACCCCTGGGGTCCCTCCAGAGGCTGCCATACCCCTGGGGTCCCTCCAGAGGTTGCCATACCCCTGGGGGTCCCTCCAGAGGCCGCCATACCCCTGGGGGTCCCTCCAGAGGCCGCCATACCCCAGGGTTCCTCCAGAGGTCGCCATACCCCTGGGGGTTCCTCCAGAGGCTGCCATACCCCTGGGGGTTCCTTCAGAGGCTGCCATACCCCTGGGGGTTCCTCCAGAGGTTGCCATACCCCTGGGGTCCCTCCAGAGACTGCCATACCCCGGGGTCCCTCCAGAGACTGCCATACTCTGGGAATCCTCCAGAGGCCGCCATACCCTAAAGGTCGCCATACCCAAGTAAAAATAAATAAATAAATAAACACCAAATAAAAGTAAAAAAATATATATATAAAAAAAAAAAACACAAAAACAACAACAAACAGCCACCCATAAACACTGAATTCTGCAATATTACATTTGACCAGTAGAGGGAAGCATAATCACTGCAATGCTCAATACCACCAGCAGAGGGGAAGCTGCTGCTCAGTAGATGGGGCCCTAGGAGCTTTTGTTTTAATGGCTGGGAGCCGGAGCTTGCGGACTTAGGGTGCAAAGGGTATTTAAAAAAAGAAAAGGCGTGCCCTCACTGGCCCCAGGCCCCAGATGGATGGAGGGGGGGGGGCAGCTATACTTCCATCAGCTGCCCTGGCTAACCCCAGTATTGGATGAGAGGTTTGGCTCTTTAGGCCATTTACCAAGATATCCTGATAAAGTCCTCTTTAGAGAAGTTATGTCTGTTTGACAGAAATAGAATGGTCACTGTAATGCTGAAGAGCACCAGCAGAGGGCAGCATTACAACAATGCTCTAATAGGAACCATTGCAGTACCGCAGCTGACCAGCAGATGGGAGCATTAAACATCCCTGAAAAGCACTTACAGGATCACTGCAATAACCTGTGCAACCAGCAGAGGGCAGATACAGAAAAATCCCTGTAATGCCAGAGGACCCCAGAGAGGGCAGCACTGCAACAGTTCACTGCATGTAATAAAATAGGGGCAACTGCAATACCACAGCTAACCAGTACCCTGTGCAACCAGCAGAAGGCAGCATTACAAAAATACAAAAATGTAATAGGAACCATTGCAGTACCACAGCTGACCAGCAGATGGGAGCATTAAATATCCCTGAAAGGCACTTATAGGATCCCTGCAATACCCTTTGAAACCAGCAGAGGGCAGCAGGGCTGATGCAGAATAATCCCTGTAATGCCAGAGGACCCCAGAGAGGGCAGCATTGCAACAGTTCACTGCATGTAATGCAATAGGGACAACTGCAATACCACATCTAACCAGCAGATGGGAGCAGTAAAGCATTAAGGGATCACTGCATTACCCGCACCAGGAGAGGGCAGCATTACAACAATACTCTGTAATAGGAACCATTGCAGTACCACATGTGACCAGCAGATGGGAGCATTAAACATCCCTGAAAAGCAATACAGGATCCCTGCAATAACCTGTGCAACCAGCAGAGGGCAGCATGGCAAATACAGAATAATCCCTGTAATGACTAGACATGTGAACTGCCCCAAAATGTGTTCATTTTCGTTTTTTCGTTTACTTTTTCCGTTTACTTTTTTTTCGGGTCATTCAATATGATCGCAATTCGTAAATTAAAAAAAAAAAATAGGAAAGAAAATCCAAAAATAAGAAAGAACGAAAATCTGAAAATTCTAAAATAAAAACGTATCAATTAACTAAAACGATTAACCACTTCAGACCCGGACTTTTAGGCGGCTAAAGGACCCGGCCAGGTTCTGCGATTCGGCGCTGCGTCGCTTTAACGGACAATTGCGCGGTCGTGCGACGCGGCTCCCAAACAAAATTGGCGTCCTTTTTTCCCACAAATAGAGATTTCTTTGGGTGGTATTTGATCGCCTCTGCGGTTTTTATTTTTTTGCGCTATAAACAAAAATAGAGCGACGATTTTGAAAAAAAAATGCAATATTTTTTACTTTTTGCGATAATAAATATCCCCCAAAAATATATATTAAAAAAATTTCCTCAGTTTAGGCCGATACGTATTCTTCTACCTATTTTTGGTAAAAAAAATAAAAATCGCAATAAGCGTTTATCAATTGGTTTGCGCAAAATTTATAGCGTTTACAAAATAGGGGATCGTTTTATTGCATTTTTATTATTATTTTTAATTTTTTTTACTACTACTAATGGCGGCGATCAGCGTTTTTTTTTTATTTTTTTTGTGACTGCGACATTACGGCGGACACATCGGACAATTTTGACACATTTTTGGGGCCGTTGTCATTTTCACAGCGAAAAATGCATTTGTTTATTCTGAAAATAGCAATTGCAGTTTGGGAATTAACAACAAGGGGGCGCTGAAGGGGTAATGTGTGACCTCATATGTGTTTCTAACTGTAGGGGGGTGTGGCTGTAGGTGTGACGTCATCGATTGTGATTTCCTATATCAGGGAACACGCGATCGATGACGGCGCCACAGTGAAGAACGGGGAAGGTGTGTTTACACGCGGCTCCCCCCCGTTCTTCAGCTCCGGGGGACCGGGGGACCGGTCCCCGAGTCCCGGAGCTTTGGACCGGGTCGCGTGCACGCGCCCGCGACCCCAAGGCTGGGCTTAAAGGGCCACGGTACAGGTACGTGATTGTGCCCAGCCGCGTCATTCTGCCGACGTATATCGGCGGGGTCCTTAAGTGGTTAAATTCGAAGTATTGGAATTTCCTTTGAAATTTGGCTGTTGGTGAAACTGAACGAATACGAATGATCCGAAATACAGGTATGTTGCCCTTTAAGTGCCCAGCTGGTGGCGCGCTCGCGGCCCAGTCCGAAGCTCCGGGACCCCGATTGCTGCCGGTGTCCCGCGATCGGTCACAGGAGCTGAAGAACGGGGAGAGATGAGTGTAAACAAACCTTCCCCGTTCTTCACAGTGGCAGTGTCACTGATCTTCTGTTCGCTGATATAGGGAACGACGATCAGTGACGTCACACATCCAGCTCCGCCCCCTACAGTAAGAAACACTCCCTTAGGGAACACTTAACCCCTACAGCGCCCCCTAGTGGTTAACCCCTTCCCTGCCATTGTAATTTTCACAGTATTCAGTGCATTTTTATAGCACTTTTCGCTGTGAAAATGACAATGGTCCCAAAAATGTGTCAAAAGTGTCCGATGTGTCCGCCATAATGTCGCAGTCATTTAAAAAAAAAAAAAAAAAAAAACGCTGATCGGCGCCATTAGTAGTAAAAAAAAAAATATTAATAAAAATGCCATAAAACTATCCCCCTATTTTGTAAACGCTAAAAAAAAATTGCGCAAACCAACCGATAAACGCTTATTGCGATTTTTTTTTTTTTTACCGAAAATAATTAGAAGAATACGTATCGGCTTAAACTGAGGAAAAAAAATGTTTTTATATATTTTTGGGGGATATTTATTATAGCAAAAAGTAAAAAAAATATTGCATTTTTTTCCAAAATTGTCGCTCCATTTTTGTTTATAGCGCTAAAAAATAAAAAAAAACGCAGAGGTGATCAAATACCACCAAAAGAAAGCTTTATTTGTGGGGAAAAAAGGACGCCAATTTTGTTAGGGAGCCGCGCCGCACGACCACGCGTTTAAGCGCCGAATCGCAAAAAAGGGGCCTGGTCCTTTACCTGCATATTGGTCCGGGGCTGAAGCGGTTAAATTGGGAAGCTATTACAGATGTAATGTAATAGGGAGCACTGCAATACCACATGTGACCAGCAGATGGAAGCAATGAACATCCCTGTGTGGCATTGGAGGATCTGGGCGATATACAGCAACACCCCAGGTGCACAGCAGGGGGCATCATTATAAATGTGAGAAAGGTCGGAGTTGCTTACTTGTGCCCAGGAACATCACGGTGTAATTGACTCCAGATAACGCCAATACCGAATCTATGGCAATGTGGCTGTAGCTGACACTCTGTTGGATCAGCAGGGGGCGCTTGCCGACTGGGAACACCTTGTCGTCCATCAGGAAGTGGTCTTTCATGAAATTGAGGTCTGTGTCCGAGAATTTCTCCGATGAGCACTAAAAAGGGATAAGAAAAAGTTTGCATGAAACTGCGAAAAAATGTGCGACACTGCCACCTTGTGGTTGCCTAAAACAGTGCGACACTGCCACCTTGTGGTTATTCTTGGCCATTGCCCCACCCCTGCTTATTCTTGGCCATTGCCCCACCCCTGACTATTCTTGGCCATTGCCCCACCCCTGCTTATTCTTGGCCATTGCCCCACCCCTGCTTATTCTTGGCCATTGCCCCACCCCTGCTTATTCTTGGCCATTGCCCCAACCCTGCTTATTCTTGGCCGCTGCCCCAACCCTGCTTATTCTTGGCCATTGCCCCACCCCTGCTTATTCTTGGCCATTGCCCCAACCCTGCTTATTCTTGGCCATTGCCCCAACCCTGCTTATTCTTGGCCATTACCCCAACCCTAATTATTCTTGGCCACTGCTCCGCCCATGCATATTCTTGGCCACTGCTCCGCCCATCCATATTCTTGGCCACTGCTCCGCCCATCCATATTCTTGGCCACTGCTCCGCCCATGCATATTCTTGGCCACTGCTCCGCCCCTGCTTATTGTGGTTGCCACCTTGTGGTTGCCTAAAACAGTGCAACACTGCCACCTTGTGGTTGCCTATAACAGTGCGACACTGCCACTGTGTGATTGCCTAAAACAGCGCGACACTGCCACCATGTGGCTGCTTAGGGTACTCGAGTCTAGAAATACCAAGGCAGTTGATAGGTAAGGTGGCGGTACCATGTACTTACACTGCCTGGTCGGGGATTGGACACGGGTCCGGTGTATCTGGTCCACTTCGAACTCTCTTTGTTTTGCTCCTTGTAGTTGCCATTGAAAGCCACCTCGATGTCCGCCAGCTTGAAGGCGCAGATGGCGGAACTGTTGGAGCCGCCCGACTGCCTGCAAGAACAAAATAAGAGGGTCACATGACTCTCCTTATCCTACAGAAAGCTCACAAAGGCCTGGGGGTGGAGCAAATGATTGAACCTCAACGCTGGCCGAAAAGGCTAAATACACAGAGGATGCCCCGTTCTGTCCACCAAACCAAAGCGTCGCAAATCTTCCACTGATCACAACAAGGAAGGTGACAACACTTTGCAAAGCTTGCATACTCCATGCCGCTAGCCCCTACTCTACCACCCCCCCCCCCACGATTGTTTTTGGCCACTGCTCCACCCCTGCTTATTCTTGGCCACTGCTCCACCCCTGCTTATTCTTGGCCACTGCGCCACACCTGCTTATTCTTGGCCACTGCTCCACCCCTGCTTATTCTTGGCCACTGCGCCACACCTGCTTATTCTTGGCCACTGCTCCACCCCTGCTTATTCTTGGCCACTGCTCCACCCCTGCTTATTCTTGGCCACTGCTCCACCCCTGCTTATTCTTGACCACTGCTCCACCCCTGCTTATTCTTGGCCACTGCTCCACCCCTGCTTATTCTTGACCATTGCCCCAACCCTGCATATTCTTGGCCACTGCTCTGCCCATGCTTATATTTGCCAATTGCCACAACCCTGCTTATTTTTGGCCACTTCTCCACCCAATCTTGTTCTTGGCCACTGATCCACCCCTGCTTGATTTTGGCCACTGCTCCGCCCATGCGTTATTCTTGGCCACAGCTCCATCCCTGCTTCTTCTTGGCCATTGCTCTTCCTGCCCCTGCTGATTTTTCTTGGCTACTGCTTCACAGTTCTGCTTGTTCTTGACCATTGTTCCACCCCAGTGCTTGATCTTGGCCACTGTTCCACAGCCTCCCTTTTCTTGGCCACTGCACCCCCCACTCTTGTTTTTGTCCACTGCTTTATTCGCCCCCGTCCCACCCCCCCACTGCTTGTTCTTGGCCACCCGAGTCACTTTCTCTCCAGCTCATATATTTAAACAACAGACACTGCCATAGCAAGCATGATTTCTGCTTTCAGCTAGTGAGAGGCACTTTAACATGAAGGCCGATTGCAAGAGATAAGATTGCCCGATTTAAAATAAATAAATACATTCATTGATATTCCAGGGATCACTTAAGTGAGCTAAAGAGAGATTTAATATTTGTAATATTATTATTATTATATTTTATTGATATAAATAATATTTTTTTTATGTATTTAAATGTAACATATTTATTATTGTGCTTCTTGTCCCCTATGTCTGCACAGGCTCTTGGAGTATCCATAATGGCTACATGCATCTCCCAGAGTCAGGAAACTGCCCCCCCCCCCCCTCGTGGGACGGCTCGCCATGAACCCTCTGCTGACTGATATCGGACGTCTCGCTCTTGATGAACGGCGCCTGATGTTCCCCGTCATTACAAATCTTTATCGATCGGAATACCGGAGAACAAATCCTTCCTGTGCCGATATAATGGACTTCTTCCCGACGGATTCCTGGACAGCACATTGACTGCATGGAAACATACGGCCCCCCCCCCCCCACCCCCTCGGGGCCCCGCCGGTGTAATCATTAATCCACTAATGTATGGAGAGCGAGCCGAGCGCGGAATATAGATCGTCATTACTGAACAATTATATGTACTGAACGTGAAGGAAGCGTTCAATCTTCCCCACGCCAAATCCGATACACGGGATCAATCCTGAGGATAAAACACCAGGGGGCGCTCTACACAGAAATATGAATTCATTCCACATATAAGATATATTATACAGGAGTGACATCACCAGAGTGACATCACCGCCCTCCAGATATACAATAATGATATATAATAATCTCTGGTACTCACCACTGTGAGCTGAAGACCCCATAGAAGACGCTGTGTTGGGGGTCCTCGGGGTTCAGTAGCGCTACGTGATGCATGACGTTGAAGGGGAAGTTGTTGGCGTTGGAGCAGACCAGCTGTGCTTTCAGGAAGGTGGTCCATTTCTTCTGTAGGACTTTATCTCCTCCGATGTCGTTCTGGGGGAGCACAGAGATAATGATCAGTTAAACATCAAATTACACAAACTCTCCAACCTCAAGATCCTCTCTCCTGCCCTCCTCCAGATCCGCTCTCCTGCCCTCCTCCTTCAGATCCACTCTCCTGCCCTCCTCCAGATCCGCTCTCCTGCCCTCCTCCAGATCCAGATCCGCTCTGCTGCCCTCCTCCTCCTCCAGATCCGCTCTCCTGCCCTCCTCCAGATCCGCTCTCCTGCTCTCCTGCCCTCCTCCAGATCCGCTCTCCTGCCCTCCTCCAGATCCGCTCTCCTGCCCTTCTCCAGATCCGCTCTCCTGCCCTTCTCCAGATCCGCTCTCCTGCCCTTCTCCAGATCCGCTCTCCTGCCCTTCTCCAGATCCGCTCTCCTGCCCTTCTCCAGATCCGCTCTCCTGCCCTCCTCCAGATCCGCTCTCCTGCCCTCCTCCTCCTCCAGATCCGCTCTCCTGCCCTCCTCCAGATCCGCTCTCCTGCCCTCCTCCAGATCCGCTCTCCTGCCCTCCTCCAGATCCGCTCTCCTGCCCTCCTCCAGATCCGCTCTCCTGCCCTCCTCCAGATCCGCTCTCCTGCCCTCCTCCAGATCCGCTCTCCTGCCCTTCTCCAGATCCGCTCTCCTGCTCTTCTCCAGATCCGCTCTCCTGCCCTCCTCCAGATCCGCTCTCCTGCCCTCCTCCTCCAGATGCTCTCTGCTATCTTCTTCCTCCTCCAGATCCGCTCTCCTGCCCTCCTCCTCCTCCAGATCCGCTCTCCTGCCCTCCTCCTCCTCCAGATCCGCTCTCCTGCCCTCCTCCTCCTCCAGATCCGCTCTCCTGCCCTCCTCCTCCTCCAGATCCGCTCTCCTGCCCTCCTCCTCCTCCAGATCCGCTCTCCTGCCCTCCTCCTCCTCCAGATCCGCTCTCCTGCCCTCCTCCTCCTCCAGATCCGCTCTCCTGCCCTCCTCCTCCAGATCCGCTCTCCTGCCCTCCTCCTCCACATTCGCTCTTCTGCCTTCCTCCATTTATTCCTTCCTCCACTTCCTCCTCCTCCAGATCCACTCTCCTATCTTCCTCCTCCGCCACTCTCCTGCCTTCCTCCTCCTCCTCCAGATATGCTCTCCTGTCCTCCTCCAGATCCGCTCTCCTGCCCTCCTCCTCCAGACTCATCCGTAATAGAGTCGGGAGAGGTGTAGGGAAGTTTTGAGCCCATGGCAGAGAAAAAATAGTTTTTGGTGAGCTTCCAATCAGATCAGACCAGAGGGAAATGCGTTTTTCTATCTTCTGGTTCTCCTCACCTTGCAGACTCGGGCCACGCGGGGAACCGTCAGCTTGTCGAAGAAGTCAAACTCTTTGCCCGTTTCACCGAAGAAGAAGTAGACTTTCCCATCAGAGGGGATGTAAAAGGATCCGGCGAAGGAAGTGTCAGCTGTGGGAAGAGAACGCACATCAGGATCGGCAATATGGGAACTGAGAGACTCATCTATGAATGGGGGAGGGGGGGGGGGGTCAGTCAAGGTGATTTAGCTACAACTGACTGCTGATCATCAATATAAGGGGGCCCTTCCCTACTGATCATCAATATCAAGGGGGACCTTCCTTACTGACTATCAAAAAAAGGGGGACCTTCCTTACTGACTATCAAAAAAAGGGGCACCTTCCTTACTGACTATCAATATAAGGGGGCCCTTCCCTACTGACCATCAATATCGAGGGGGACCTTCCTTGCTGACTATCAAAAAAAGGGGGACCTTCCCTTACTGACTATCAAAAAAAGGGGGACCTTCCTTACCGACCATCAGTATTGAGGGGGACCTTCCTTACTGACTATCAATATAAGGGGGACCTTCCTTACTGACTATCAATATAAGGGGGACCTTCCTTACTGACTATCAATATAAGGGGGACCTTCCTTACCGACTATCAAAAAAAGGGGGACCTTCCTTACTATCAAAAAAAGGGGGACCTTCCTTACTGACCATCAATATAAGGGGGCCCTTCCTTACTGACTATAAATATAAGGGGGACCTTCCTTACTGACCATCAATATAAGGGGGCCCTTCCTTACTGACCATCAATATCGAGGTGGACCCTCCTTACTGATCATCAATATCGAGGGGGCTCCTCCTTACTGACCATCAATATAAGGGGGCCTTCCCTACTGATCATCAATATCGAGGGGGCTCCTCCTTACTGACCATCAATATCGAGGGGACCCTTCCTTACTGACCATCAATATAAGGGGGACCTTCCCTACTGACCATCAATATCGAGGGGGACCTTCCTTACTGACCATCAATATAAGGGAAACCTTCCTTACTATCAAAAAAAGGGGGACCTTCCTTACTGACCATCAATATAATGGGACCTTCCTTACTGACCATCAATATAAGGGGGACCTTCCTTACTATCAAAAAAAGGGGGACCTTCCTTACTGACCATCAATATAACGGGACCTTCCTTACTGACCATCAATATAAGGGGGCCCTTCCTTACTGACCATCAATATAAAGGGGGACCTTCCCTACTGACTATCAATATAAGGGGGCCCTTCCCTACTGACAATCAATATAAGGGGGCCCTTCCTTACTGACCATCAATATAAGGGGGCCCTTCCCTACTGACCATCAATATAAGGGGGCCCTTCCCTACTGACCATCAATATAAGGGGGCCCTTCCCTACTGACCATCAATATAAGGGGGCCCTTCCCTACTTACCATCAATATAAGGGGGCCCTTCCTTACGGACCATCAATATAAGGGGGCCCTTCCTTACGGACCATCAATATAGAGGGGGCCCTTCCCTACTGACCATCAATATAAGGGGGCCCTTCCTTAGGACCATCAATATAGAGGGGGCCCTTCTCTACCAACTATCAATATCTCATATAGAAGAGGAAAGGAAACTCACAGTGCAGCCATCCCAGTGAGGTGTCCGTCTTTAGCGAAGTTCGGCTTCCCAGCGTCCGGAGGATGATGGGATCATTCCCTATGAAATTATTCATCGTGCCTGTGTACAGCTCACCATCTACAGAGGTGGGAGAGAAGAAGAGGAGGAACCAGAGAGAGAGAGAGAGGAGAAAAAGAGGGAGAGAAGGAGGAATGGGGAAGAAGAGAAGAGGGGAAGAAAAAGAAGAGAAGATAAGAGAGAGACAAGAATAGAGTGAAAAGAAGAGGGGAAGAGGGAGAGGAGGAGAAGAGGAAAAGAGAGAGAGAGAGATGAAGAAGGAAAGAGAGAGAGAGTGAAAAGAAGAGGGGAAGAGGGAGAGGAGGAGAAGAGGAAAAGAGAGAGAGAGAAAAGAAGAAGATGAAAAGAGAGAGAGAATAAGAGGAAAAGAGAGAGAGAATAAGAGGAAAAGAGAGAGAGAGAGAGAGAGAGAAAGAGGGAGGAGGGAGAAAAAAAAGAGAAGAGGGAGAGGAAGAGGAAAAGAGAGAGAGGAAGAGAAATAAATAGAGGGGGAGAGAAGAGAAGAGGGAGGGAGGAAAGAAGAGAGCGAAAAGAAGAGGGAGAGGAGAAAGAGAAGAGGGAGAGACGAAGAAGAGGAAAAAAAGAGAAGAGGGAGAGAGACAAGAAGAGAGTGAAAAGAAGAGGATAAGAGAGAGAAGAAGAGGGAAAGAGAGAGAGAAAAAGAGGAAAAGAGAGGAGAAGAGGAAACAAGAGAGAGAGAGAGAAGAGGAGGAAAATAGAGAGAAGAGGAGGAAAATAGAGAGAAGAAGAGGAAATGAGAGCGAAGAAGAATGGAAAAAAGGGAGAAGAGGAAAAGAGAGAGAGAAGAAGAGCAAAAAAGAGAGCGAGAAGAAGAGGAAAAGAGAGAGAGAAGAAGAAGAGGAAAAGAGAGAGAGAAGAAGAAGAAGAGGAAAAGAGAGAGAAGAAGAAGAAGAGGAAAAGAGAGAGCGAGAAGAAGAGGAAAAGAGAGAGCGAGAAGAAGAGGAAAAGAGAGCGAGAGAAGAAGAGGAAAAGAGAGCGAGAAGAAGAGGAAAAGAGAGCGAGAGAAGAAGAGGAAAAGAGAGCGAGAGAAGAAGAGGAAAAGAGAGAGAAGAAGAAGAAGAAGAAGAGGAAAAGAGAGAGAAGAAGAAGAAGAAGAGGAAAAGAGAGAGAAGAAGAAGAGGAAAAGAGAGAGCGAGAAGAAGAGGAAAAGAGAGAGCGAGAAGAAGAGGAAAAGAGAGCGAGAGAAGAAGAGGAAAAGAGAGCGAGAAGAAGAAAAGAGAGGAAGAGGAAAAAAGAGAGAGAAGAATAAAAGAGAGGAAGAGGAAAAAAGAGAGAGAAGAGGAAAAAAAAGAGAGAGAAGAGGAAAAGAGAGAGAAGAGGAAAAGAGAGGGAAATAAAAGAGAGAAGAAGAGAAGCGGGAAAAAAAAAAGAAGAAGAGGAGAGGGAGAGAAGAAGAAGAAAAAAAGAGAAGAGAGAGAAAAGAAGAGGGACAGGAGAAGAGGAGAAAGAAGAGGGAGAGAAGAGGAGAAAGAAGGAGAAAGAAGAGGGACAGGAGAAGAGGAGAAAGAAGAGGGAGAGAAGAGGAGAAAGAAGGAGAAAGAAGAGGGACAGGAGAAGAGGAGAAAGAAGAGGGAGAGAAGAGGAGAAAGAAGGAGAAAGAAGAGGGACAGGAGAAGAGGAGAAAGAAGAGGGAGAGAAGAGGAGAAAGAAGGAGAAAGAAGAGGGACAGGAGAAGAGGAGAAAGAAGAGGGAGAGAAGAGGAGAAAGAAGGAGAAAGAAGAGGGACAGGAGAAGAGGAGAAAGAAGAGGGACAGGAGAAGAGGAGAGAGAAGAGGAGAAGAGAATTGAAGAGGGAGAGGAGAAGAGGGAGATGAGAAGAGGGAGAGGAGAGGAGAAGAGGGAGAGGAGAAGAGGGAGAGGAGAAGAGGGAGAGGAGAAGAGGGAGAGAAGAAGAGGGAGAAGAGAATAGAAGAGGGAGAGAAGAGGAGAGGAGAAGAGAAGAGGGAGAAGAGAATAGAAGAGGGAGAGGAGAGGAGAAGAGGGAGAGAAGAGGGAGAGGAGAAGAGACAACGAGGAGGAAAAGAAAAGGAGACGGAAGAGGAAGAAGAGAGAAGGAGAAATGGGAGAGAGGAGGGGAGAGGCATTGTGAGGATATTTAGTGAATTATTTTGCTTAGCAGGTAAGAAATGGAGAAATAAAACATTCTGGACAGAATTTGCCCAAAGCAACAAATGAGATTTATGCTTTTTTATCTCTGACCAAATAAAACGAGGGATCTGATTGGACGGATATTTTGCTCGGATACATTTCTGTTTTTATGGACACAACTCATGCCAACTTCATCATTAAAACGTTGTTGCCCACACACCATTGTTTTTAAAAAATGCTCTGGCAAAGCTCGGTGACGCACAACGCGTACGACGACACTCTAAAGGGGAAGTTCCATGCGGATGGCGCCACCCTTGGGGCTGCTTTAGCTGATTTTCGTGTTAGTAAAAGACGATTCGCGCTTTTCTGTCTGTTACAGCGTGATGAATGTGCTTACTCCATTACGAACGGTATTTTTACCAGAACGAGGGCTCCCGTCTCATAACTTGCTTCTGAGCATGGGCGGGTTTTTCACGTCGTTTTAGCCCACACACAATCATTTTTTAACCGCTTGACTACTGGGCACTTAAACCCACTTAATAACCAGACCAATTTTCAGCTTTCGGTGCTCTCACATTTTGAATGACAATAACTCAGTCATACAACACTGTAACCAAATGAAATTTTTTCCCCACAAATAGAGCTTTCTTTTGGTGGTATTTTATCACCTCTGCGGTTTTTATTTTTTTCACTATAAATGAAAAAAGAACGAAAATTTTGTAAAGAAATGAATTTTTCTTCATTTCTATTATAACATTTTGCAAAAAAGTAATTTTTCTTCATAAACTTGGCCTAAAATGTATACTGCTACATATCTTTGGTAACAAAACAAAAAAATGTAGATATTATTTAGTCTGGCTGAAAGTTATGGGGTCTACAAGCTATGGTACCAATTACTGAAAATTGATCAATTTCATCACATCTGATGTACTGACATCCTCTCTCATTCCTTGAGACCCTAACATGCCAGAAAAGTACAAATACCCCCCAAATGACCCCTTTTTGGAAAGAAGACATTCCAAGGTATTTAGAAAGAGGCATTGTGAGTTTTTTGAAGTTGTAATTTTTCCCACAATTCTTTGCAAAACCAAGATTTTTTTCATTTTTATTTTCTTTCCTCAAAATTTTCATATTAGCGGGTAATTTCTCACACACAACATATGCATACCACAAATTACACCCCAAAACACATTCTGCTATTCCTCCCGAGTATGGCGATACCCCATGTGTGGGACTTTTACACAGCGTGGCCACATACAGAGGCCCAACATGCAGGGAGCACCATCAGGCGTTCTGGAACACCCAGACCAATTCTGACATTTCTCTCCTACATGGAAAAATCAACACTTATTTGCTAGAAAATGACAAACCCCAAAACATTATATATGCTTTTTTAGCAAAGACCCTAGAGAATACAATGGCGGTTGTTGCCACTTTTTATCGTGCATGGTATTTGCACAGCAATTTTTCGAACACATTTTTTTTGGAAATAAAACAGTTTTGTGCTTTTAAAAAAAAAAAAAAACATTACATTTAGGCCAATGTTTTTGCATAATATGAAAGATGAAGTTACGCCGAGTAAATAGATACCCAACATGTCACCCTTCAACATTGCACACGCTCGTGGAATGGCGCCAAACTTTGCGACTTAAAAATCCCCATAGGTAAGGCTTTAAATATTTTTACTGGTTACATCATTTTAGTTGGAGAGGAGGTCTAGGGCCAAAATTATTGCTCTCGCTCCAACGTAGCGATACCTCACATGTGTGGTTTGAACACCGTTTTCATATGTGGGCGGGACTTGCGTATGCGTTCGCTTCTGCATGCGAGCTCACGGGGACAGGGGGCGCTGTATGCCCAGAGTATTGCGGAGTATGCCCAGAGTATTGCAGAGTATGCCCAGAGTATTGCAGAGTATGCCCAGAGTATTGCGGAGTATTGCCAGAGTATTGCCCCCCAGAGTATTGCCAGAGTATTGCCCCCCAGAGTATTGCCAGAGTATTGCCCCCCAGAGTATTGCCATAGTATTGCCAGAGTATTGCCCCCCAGAGTATTGCCAGAGCATTGCCCCCCAGAGTGTTGCCAGAGTATTGCCCCCCAGAGTATTGACAGAGTATTGCCCCCCAGAGTATTGCCCCCCAGAGTATTGCCAGAGTATTGCCCCCCAGAGTATTGCCAGAGTATTGCCCCCCAGAGTATTGCCCCCCCAGAGTATTGCCCCCCCCAGAGTATTGCCCCCCAGAGTATTGCCCCCCAGAGTATTGCCCCCCAGAGTATTGCCCAGCATTGCAGAGTATTGCAGCAGGGATGGCTGAGGAGGGAGGGAGGGATGGATGGATCTGTGACTGCATTTGTCACAGATCCAGCCCACAGCACTGGCGCTGCCATCCGCTCCCTCCCCTCTCCTCTCACACTGTACCGATCGGTACAGAGAGAGGAGGGAGGAACCGGCGTCATCAAATGACGCCGGTCTGTTTACATCTGATCGCGCCGTCATTGGACGGTGCGTTCACGTGGCAAACCGCCGCTATCAGCGGCGATTTACCGTGATCCGTGACCCGCTGGGTCCTCTGGACCCGGCGGTCACGGACATTCCCGTGTGAGCGCGACTATGGAATCACGTTATATAACGTGATCCCAGAGTTAAGCAACCACCTTGCCGCCGTTATTTTTCGGCAGGTGGTTGCTAAGTGGTTAAAACCCGAAAAACGACATTGTTTAAAACGTCGTTAAAAAATGCAGCGTGTTCGAATTTTTTTTTTTTCGTTTTTCAGAACCCGAAAAATTATGTGAAGCTCACACACCATCGTTTTAACTTACGTTTTTTTTTAATGCCGAAAAATGATCGCGTGTACGTGGCATTCGAAGCTGAAAACAATTGTTCTGCAGTTTAGAGGAAGCTTCTGCATAGAAACCAATCAGCTTCTAACCTCGGCTTGTTCTTACGCTTTGGGAACAAAACCTGGAAGCTGATTGGTCTATACAGAAGTGAGACGAATTTTTTACTCTCCAGCTTCAGTAAATAAACCCCACTGTTCATAGTCTGAGCTCAACCAGCCAACCAGGACCTCCGTCCACCAGAGAAACACGGGAAACCACAACCCAGGCTTATACTCTGTCAGCTCCACACGCCTCTTGCCGCAGCTCCACACACCTCTTGCCGCAGCTCCACAAGCCCCATTTGTGCTCCATTTCTACGACTATTTCTAAGTAGTGATGCCACCAGCACTACTCCTGTCAGGCATTATAGTAGAAGGAACTTGCAGCGCCCTCATGCCTACAATGCACGCTACACCTAGGGCACCTGTCTCTTCTGCCCACCCCTGGATCCAGGTGATCTCATCCCCAGTACACACCTGAAGTTTACATCGTGATCATTGGTGGGCTCAGGTTTCGGGTTATGGTTGGGTGAGGACCAGGGATATGTTTGATGGTAACTGGGCACACAGATTCCTGACAGTTGCCGAAACCACACGTTACCAAACTTGACATGGTAAACCTTTTGTGTTGTACTCACCCACGATGATCTCGGTGTGTTTATGCTGAGGATCGAAGGGCGACTGTCCTCGTCCATCCAGACTCAGAGTCTCGTTCTTGTGGTTGGTCGCCAAAGAGAAGGTGTCCAAATTCTAACAAAAAAGTCAAAACCACAATTTTTATTTTTACTTATGTATAGACACCCCCTCCCCTCCCGGCTTTTTCTCTGATCCCCATCATGTGAATTCTCAACCCAAGAGGAGGTCAGGCCTGGACCGGCCACCTGGCAACTCTTAGAACGGATTGGCAGGCCTTGTTCTTGGATTGGCAGCTACCTCTGAAGGCCGGGCCTTGTTCTTGGATTGGCAGCTGCCTCTGAAGGCTGGGCCTTGTTCTGGATTGGTAGCTGCCTCTGAAGGCCGGGCCTTGTTCTGGATTGGCAGCTGCCTCTGAAGGCTGGGCCTTGTTCTGGATTGGTAGCTGCCTCTGAAGGCCGGGCCTTGTTCTGGATTGGCAGCTGCCTCTGAAGGCCGGGCCTTGTTCTGGATTGGCAGCTGCCTCTGAAGGCCAGGCCTTGTTCTAGATTGGCAGCTGCCTCTGAAGGCCGTGCCTCGTTCTGGATTGGCAGCTGCCTTTAAAGGCCGGGCCTCATTCTGGGTTGGCAGTTGCCTCTGAAGGCCGGGCCTCGTTCTGAATTAGCAGCTGCCTCTGAAGGCCAAGCCTTGTTCTGGATTGGCAGCTGCCTCTGAAGGCCAGGCCTTGTTCTGGATTGGTTGGGCAATACGTGCCGATCATGAACTTATAGTAGGAATCCACTCACCACGTAGGTGCAGGTAGGGTTGAAGGCGTTCGTCCCGCAGATGTAGAGGTGCGTGGCGTTGAAGGGCTGCAGGACGCGGATAAAGTTATGACATTCATCCTGCGGGGGAGGCGTAAAAGGTGGAACATGATGAGTAATTGAGGTCATATGGTGGAGACCACATTGCGCAGTGACAAGGAGTACGGAGGGGGTGGGGGGGGTTACCTCTTTTCGGGCCTTGTTCCGACAGTTTGAGATTTTGTCTGCAGGTGACGGCCAGGAAACCTGTGAAGGAAAAGAAAAGGGTCAGTGTGGACATTGCATTGAACCCACCTCGTTTCTTGGCCAGTGAACATTAGGCATCACCTAGCCCTTTCCTCCAGAGTTTGACTGGCCTGCCCCCTTTCATTCATTGGATTTCAGTTCAATCAATCATGGAAAGAAGGTTTTTAGGGCTCAGATACATCAGGGATTATTCCAGACTGAGGGAGGAGGCAGTATGGTGGTGGGGGGGTGAAGTTTACCTCTTGGAGGAACTGGAGATTCCCGGAGTCCCGGCTACTGAGCTTCAGGACGTGTTCTCTGGCGCCAACATAGACCGTCTCCTTGTTCTCAACCAGAAGGAGCTGGTCGTAATTCTGGACACCGGGCCGGTTGAAGGAACTCACCGATCTGGCCGGATCACCTGGAAAAAACACCGGACAATATCACACCTGTAGACTATATCTCAGGAGGAGTAACTAGAAACTTCTCGCCCCCCCAGTGCAAGAAACCATAAAGGGTCACACCCTGACCTTCCAGCTTGGGCCCTTCGCTCTGGGCCCCAGGGGCCCTTTACTCCCGTCGTTGGATCCTTTCACATGTTCTGCAACGGCCCCCCTTCCTGCTGTCTTGGCAGTGGGGGAACTCCAGGGCTCAGTGGCCAGTGAGACCCTTGTGACCCTGGTAGTTCCGCCACTGGTGTCATTTTTTTTTTATTATATGTTAGTTTTTTAGCATTCATTATTTTATTTTTTTACTATTTATTTTTATTTATTTTTTACAATGTTAGGAGCCACATTGGGGGGGGGAGGGGGCTCTGATGAGATAACAGGGGTTCTAATGTTTGACCTTCGAGACAGAAAAAAGGAGATTGAAGACACAGCGCGCCACCTCCATCTCTGCAGAATGAACACCGGTGACCACATCCGTGCAGAGCTTCCCGTACATTTGTAAACTGAAGCATAGAAAACACAGCTTATTATTCTTCAGTTATGAATAGACACAGTGAGCGATTGGAATCGATCAATCACTGTGTCCATTAAAAAAGGGGGGGCTGGCAAATTACATTTTCTGGCCCCGTCCCTGCTCTTTATTCTGACTAAGAGCTGTGATGTCACTCCTGTATAATATATCTTATATCTGGAGAGTGGTGATGTCACTCCTGTATAATATATCTTATATCTGGAGGGCGGTGATGTCACTCCTGTATAATATATCTTATATCTGGAGGGCGGTGATGTCACTCCTGTATAATATATATTATATCTGGAGGGCGGTGATGTCACTCCTGTATAATATATCTTATATCTGGAGAGCGGTGATGTCACTCCTGTATATTATATCTTATATCTGGAGGGCGGTGATGTCACTCCTGTATAATATATCTTATATCTGGAGGGCGGTGATGTCACTCCTGTATAATATATCTTATATCTGGAGGGCGGTGATGTCACTCCTGTATAATATATCTTATATCTGGAGAGTGGTGATGTCACTCCTGTATAATATATCTTATATCTGGAGGGCGGTGATGTCACTCCTGTATAATATATCTTATATCTGGAGGGCGGTGATGTCACTCCTGTATAATATATCTTATATCTGGAGGGCGGTGATGTCACTCCTGTATAATATATCTTATATCTGGAGGGCGGTGATGTCACTCCTGTATAATATATCTTATATCTGGAGAGCGGTGATGTCACTCCTGTATAATATATCTTATATCTGGAGGGCGGTGATGTCACTCCTGTATAATATATCTTATATCCGGAGAGCGGTGATGTCACTCCTGTATAATATATCTTATATCTGGGGGGCGGTGATGTCACTCCTGTATAATATATCTTATATCTGGAGAGCGGTGATGTCACTCCTGTATAATATATCTTATATCTGGAGGGCGGTGATGTCACTCCTGTATAATATATCTTATATCTGGAGGGCGGTGATGTCACTCCTGTATAATATATCTTATATCTGGAGAGCGGTGATGTCACTCCTGTATAATATATCTTATATCTGGAGGGCGGTGATGTCACTCCTGTATAATATATCTTATATCTGGAGGGCGGTGATGTCACTCCTGTATAATATATCTTATATCTGGAGGGCGGTGATGTCACTCCTGTATAATATATCTTATATCTGGAGAGCGGTGATGTCACTCCTGTATAATATATCTTATATCTGGAGGGCGGTGATGTCACTCCTGTATAATATATCTTATATCTGGAGGGCGGTGATGTCACTCCTGTATAATATATATTATATCTGGAGGGCGGTGATGTCACTCCTGTATAATATATCTTATATCTGGAGAGCGGTGATGTCACTCCTGTATATTATATCTTATATCTGGAGGGCGGTGATGTCACTCCTGTATAATATATCTTATATCTGGAGGGCGGTGATGTCACTCCTGTATAATATATCTTATATCTGGAGGGCGGTGATGTCACTCCTGTATAATATATCTTATATCTGGAGAGTGGTGATGTCACTCCTGTATAATATATCTTATATCTGGAGGGCGGTGATGTCACTCCTGTATAATATATCTTATATCTGGAGGGCGGTGATGTCACTCCTGTATAATATATCTTATATCTGGAGGGCGGTGATGTCACTCCTGTATAATATATCTTATATCTGGAGGGCGGTGATGTCACTCCTGTATAATATATCTTATATCTGGAGAGCGGTGATGTCACTCCTGTATAATATATCTTATATCTGGAGGGCGGTGATGTCACTCCTGTATAATATATCTTATATCTGGAGAGCGGTGATGTCACTCCTGTATAATATATCTTATATCTGGGGGGCGGTGATGTCACTCCTGTATAATATATCTTATATCTGGAGGGCGGTGATGTCACTCCTGTATAATATATCTTATATCTGGAGAGCGGTGATGTCACTCCTGTATAATATATCTTATATCTGGAGAGCGGTGATGTCACTCCTGTATAATATATCTTATATCTGGAGGGCGGTGATGTCACTCCTGTATAATATATCTTATATCTGGAGAGCGGTGATGTCACTCCTGTATAATATATCTTATATCTGGAGAGCGGTGATGTCACTCCTGTATAATATATCTTATATCTGGAGAGCGGTGATGTCACTCCTGTATAATATATCTTATATCTGGAGAGCGGTGATGTCACTCCTGTATAATATATCTTATATCTGGAGGGCGTATAATATCTTATATCTGTGATGTCACTCCTGTATAATATATCTTATATCTGGAGGGCGGTGATGTCACTCCTGTATAATATATCTTATATCTGGAGGGCGGTGATGTCACTCCTGTATAATATATCTTATATCTGGAGAGTATTCGCGGAATGTCTCGGTGATGAGAGGTTCAGGTCGATCACCTGAAACACGAGACTTCAGAACCCGCTCAGCCGGTTCCCCGTGATTGGCACATCACCTGGGAATTATAATTGCAGATCCTCTGAATGACAAACATTCCTCTGAAGTTGGAAGATGAAAGCGGCTGATCTGACCTCATAATATAATATCACATAATAGAATATAATCCTCTCACTCCAGGAACGATAATAATAATAATAAGAGGATTTCAGACACTCACCGTACGAGAAGACGATCCTGGGAAGGACCTCGGCGGGGGAACGGGGCACAAAGGTGACCAACAGCAGCGCCAGCCAATGAGGGAACGGCGCCCATGGTGGCATGATGAGAGGCGGCGATCACCGATCACCAATCGCGGATCTTCCAACACTGCAACAACAAACACCACAGAACCATACTAAATATATACAAATATAATATGGAATATATCAATGTTCATTTAGTAAATCACTGAGCAAACTTAATTATAATAAAATCAATACGGATCTGTCAGGAGGGGGAGGGGAGGGTGCGATGCTCTGCAGATCTCTAGAGGGGTCAGTGATGGGATAATCAGCAGAATATCTCAGGAGGGGGAGGGGAGGGAGCGATGCTCTGCAGATCTATTATTATTTTTGGTCTATTATTACATTTCTTGTCTATTTATATCGGTAGTGGAAGGAAATCGCAGTGAATTTTATCGCTCGGGATTCCGGTTTTCGGGGGGGGGGGGGGGGGGGGGGGATTTCCTGTTTCCTCGATCAGATTTCTGGGAAGGTTCTGGAATTGCTCTCCGGGGTTTTCGGTCTCATTACTCTGAATTGTTATTTTAATTTTCCTGTGGTTTTTTTTTTTCTGGTTGCGAAATGTTACAAAAATATTCCGCTCTTCTATGATGGATCGATCCTTGAGGGCCGGGGATTTCCATTGTCTCCTATAACTCCGCCCCCCGCGATTATCCCATCACACTGCAATAAGAGCTCGTAGGGTGCCACCCAGTGGCAAGGTCTGGGAGGGATTTGATGGCCTGCGGGGTGTGGCTAATGGCCTGCGGGTGTGGCTAATGGCCTGTAGGTGTGGCTAACGGCCTGTGGGTGTGGCTAACGGCCTGTGGGTGTGGCTAACGGCCTGTGGGTGTGACTAACGGCCAGTGGGTGTGGCTAACGGCCTGTGGGTGTGGCTAACGGCCTGTGGGTGTGGCTAAACAAATCTAGGACAGCAGTATGGCGGAGGGCAGCTCCCGCCTAGACATGCGCACTGCCGAAAAATGTGTTCATTTTCGTTTCATTCGTTTTTAAGATTTTTTTGGGAAATTCGGAAATTTTCAAATTTACGATTTTCCGAAATTTCGAATTTTTGAAACCGCTTCAGCCCCGGAGCTAAAGGACCCGGCCACTTTTTGCGGATTGGGCGCTGCGTCGCTTTAACAGACAATTGCGCGGTCGTGCGACGCGGCTCCCAAACAAAATCGGCGTCCTTATTTCCCCACAAACAGAGATTTCTTTTGGCGGTATTTGATCGCCTCGGCGGTTTTTATTTTTTTGCGCTATAAACAAAAATAGAGCGACAGTTTTGAAAAAAAACGCAATATTTTTTACTTTTTGCTATAATAAATATCCCCCAAAAAAGATATAAAACTTTTTTTTTCCCTCAGTTTAGGCCAATACGTATTCTTCTAAAAAAAAAAAAATCGCAAAAAGCGTTTATCGATTGGTTTGCACAAAACTTATAGGGCCAGATTCTCGTACGGCGGGGCGTATGGTATCGTATTTACACTACGCCGCCGCAACTTAGGACGCAAGTGCCGTATTTTCAAAGCACCCAAGTTACGGCGGCGTAGCGTAAACGGGCCGGCGTAAGCCCGGGTAATTCAAATTAGGCTTGGAGTGGGCGTGTTGCATGGTAATCAACCATGACCCCCACGTCATTGACGCTTTTTACCGAACGGCGCATGCGCCGTCCGTGGACGTGTCCCAGTGCGCATGCTCAAAATTACGCCGCAAATACTCAATGGTTTCGACGTGAACTTACGCAAAGCCCCATTCGCGAAAGATTTACGCAAGCAACGGAAAATTCGACGCCGACCCGACGTCCATACTTAACATTGCGTACGCCTCACCTACGCCTCATATAGCAGGGGTAACGTTTATGCCGGCATTACGCTTACGCAAACGGCGTAAAATACGACGACCGGGCGCAAGTACGTTTATGTGAAACGACGTATCTGGCTAATTTGCATGTTCGACACGTAAAAATCGACGGAAGCGCCACCTAGCGGCCAGCGTAAATATGCAACTAAAATACAACGGCGTAAGAGACTTCCACCACTCGTATCTAAGCAAAATTCCGGCGTATCTTGGTTTTCTGAATACAGAAAAAAGATACGCCGGCGCATTTTAGAAGTTACGCGGCGTATCTCGAGATACGCCGACGTAACTGCTTTAAGAATCTGGCCCACAGCGTTTACAAAATAGGGGATGGTTTTATGGCACTTTTAATATTTTTTTTTTTTTTTTACTACCAACGGCGGCGATCAGCGTTTTTTTTTTTTGTGTGACTGCGACATTACGGCGGACACTTCGGACAATTTTGAAACATTTTTGGGACCATTGTCATTTTCAGGGCAAAAAGTGCTATAAAAATGCACCGATTACTGTGAAAATAACAATTGCAGTGAAGGAGTTAACCACTAGGGGGCGCTGTAGGGGTTAGGTGTGACCTCATGTGTGATTCTAACTGTAGGGGGGCGGGACGGGGCTTGTGACGTCAGTGATCGTCTTCCCCTATATCAGGGAACAGGCGATCAGTGACACTGCCACAGTGAAGAACGGGTAAGCTGTGTTTACACTCACCTCTCCCCTTTCTTCAGCTCCTGTGAACGATCGCGGGACACCGGCGGCGATCGGGTCCGCGGGTCCCGAGGCCGCGGTCACGGGAGCTGAAGAACGGGGAGAGGTGAGTGTAAACACAGCTTACCCGTTCTTCACTGTGGCAGTGTCACTGATCGTCTGTTCCCTGATATAGGGGAAGACGATCACTGACGTCACAAGCCCCGCCCCCCTAGCTAGAAAACGCACATGAGGTCACACTTAACCCCTACAGCGCCCCCTAGTGGTTAACTCCCAAACTGCCATTGACATTTTCACAGTAATCGGTGCATTTTTATAGCCCACAGCTGGGCACTCAAAGAGGACGTACCTGTGCCCAGCCGCGCCATTCTGCCGACGTATATCGGCGTTAGGCGGTCCTTAAGTGGTTAAAAATTCGGAATCTAAAAAACGAATTCGGAACAAAAACGAATTGCACACGGTCCAATTTTTTTTTTTAGCAATGCCGGACGTGACTTTATAAACCTTCCACCCCCTTTTCTTTTTTCTGCACAGAGGTGAAATTTGAAATCAGGCTGGCAGCCGGGGGGAGGGCGTGGTGCGGTGGAAGGGAAGGGCGAGACAATTTTGGTTGCGACGGTGTCATGTTGCAGGACCCGGGGGCAGTGTCTAGGGCGTTATGCAAAAAATAAAAATAAACTGCCAGCCGTGAAAGGGTGTTTGCGGCCTGGAGGGTTATATAGCTGCACGCAGGTGGCGCTGACGGAAGCTGCACAGACACAGGAAGGACCTTCAGGTTGTTTGGAGGAAGCTGCGAATATAAAAAGAGGTTCCTCCTGAAGCCCCAATTGTGGCAACCTTTCCCCTTTCATCACCTTTGACGCTACAAGCGCGAGAAGAAAAGAGCGAACCGCCGGGCCTCGCCGCGATCGCGCTCAGAACAAAGGATTGTGGGGAACGGCGGAGGAAAATGCAATATATATATATATATACACACATTCACACGCACACATATATCATACATGGCAACCGTTCCGTATCTTCTCAGACAGTCCCTCATCCCGTCCCACCAGTGCTGTGTCCAGGACCGTGTCCCGGAATCACAGCATCACCCTTATTGGAGTTGCTGCACATGCTCAGTAATTAAAAAAGAAATGAACGGTGGGGATCCTGGCTGCAAGTGAGCAGAACGCCCATATCAAGAGGCGGGGTCTGTGCAGGATAGGGTGCCCACGTGTCCCGGATTGCCCGTGGACTGTCCCCCAATTGACATGTCTGTCCCGAGTCCCGGGAACCTTCATTCTGGGACAATACAGTGTCCCGGAATGAAACGGAGGCCCCCCCCCCCCTAACTACATTTCCGGAACTGGTTGGTAGGGCCGGCGCTGCCTGCCATCTCGCAACCATTGACAATTTACTCTCAGACAGTGAGAGCGGGAGCGAGGCCTGCGCCTAGTGCAGCACTTCTGTCCCCACCCACCTCGGCACCTCCTCCTTCTCCAGCACCTCCTCCTTCTCCAGCAAGCAGCAGGGACTTAGTGGGATCTTCACTCTCCAGATAACGACTCCACTCCTTTCCTTCTACGCACGTGGCTCATGCAGAGGGAGTGACAGCAGCACTGCATCTGGTGGCACATTCATCTGACAAATAACCCGCCACCAATCATAACCCCCCCGCATCATCTTTTTTGGGGGGAAGGTGAGAGAGGGGGTGTGTCCTGAACGGCAGTTTAGAAATGTGGTCACGCTAGTGCAGGACCTACCCATAAAGAATGCATGATAGACGGTGCCACGTATTTAGAGGCAGGGTCTGTGCAGGACCATCCCATAAAGAAGGCATGATGGGCGGTGCCACGTATTTAGAGGCAGGGTTTGTGCAGGACCATCCCATAAAGAAGGCATGATGGGCGGTGCCACGTATTTAGAGGCAGGGTCTGTGCAGGACCATCCCATAAAGAAGGCATGATGGGCAGTATTTAGAGGCACGGTATGTGGAGGACGAACCCATAAAGAAGTCATGATGGGCGGTGCCTCGTATTTAGAGGCAGGGTCTGTGACTGCCCAACCCGTAAAGAAGGCAAGATGTATTTAGAGGCAGGCTCTGTGCAGGACCATCCCATAAGGCAGGCTCTGTGCAGGACCATCCCATAAAGAAGGCATGATGGGCGGTGCCTCATTTAGAGGCAGGGTCTGTGCAGGCTCAACCCATGAAGAAGGCACGATGGGCAGTGCCTCATATTTGGAGGCAGGGTATGTGCAGGACCAATCCCATAAAGGCGGCATTGGATGGGTGGTGCCTCATAGTTAAAGGCAAGGTCTAGAAGGCACCAATGCATAAACTGGGCGTGGCTTGGGTGTGCCCACCGGAAAGTGGGCAGCTCATGGGTGGGGTCAACAGTGTCCCAGGATTATATTGATTTAGAGGCAAGGTCTGTGCAGGCCCAACCCATAAAGAAGGCATGATGGGCACTGAGGCAGGGTCTGTGCAGGACCAACCCATAAAGAAGGCATGATGGGCGGTGGCTCATATTTAGAGGCAGGGTCTGTGCAGGCCCAACCCCATAAAGAAGGCATGATGGGCGTGCCTCATATTTAGAGGCAGGGTTTGTGCAGGACCAACTGATAAAGGCAGCATGGATGGGTGGTGCCTCATAGTTAAAGGCAAGGTTTAGGAGGCACCAATCCATAAACTGGGCGTGACTTGGATGCACCCACCCAGAAAGTCAGCAGACCATGGGTAGGGTCAACAGTGTCCCAGGATCATAGTGATTTAGAGGCACGGTCTGTGCAGGCCCAACCCACAAAGAAGGCATGATGGGCGGTGCCATGTATTTAAAGGCAGGGTCTGTGCAGGACCAAACCATGAAGAAGGCATGATGGGCGGTGCCTCATTTGGAGGAAAGGTCTGCAGGACCAACCCATAAAGAAGGCATGATGGGCGGTGCCACGTATTTAGAGGCAAGGTCTGTGTAGGCCAAACCCATAGTTTACTAGGGGACCAATCCGTAAACTGGGCGTGACGTGGGTGCACCCACCCAGAAAGTGGGCAGACCATGTGTGTGCAGGACCAACCCATAAAAAAGCATGATGGGTGGTGCCACGTATTTAGAGGCAGGGTCTGTGCAGGACCAACCTCATGAAGAAGGCATGATGGACGGTGCCTTATTTAGAGGAAAGGTCTGCAGGACCAACCCATAAATAAGGCATGATGGGCGGTGCCTCATATTTGGAGGCAAGGTCTGTGTAGGCCAAACCCATAAAGGCGGCATGGATGCGTGGTGCCTCGTAGTTAAAAGGCAAGGTCTAGGAGGCACCAATCCATAAACTGGGTGTGACTTGCGTGCGCCCACCCGGAAAGTGGGCAGACCATGGGTGGGTTGAACAGTGTCCCTGGATCATAATGATTTAGAGGCAGGGTCTGTGCAGGACCAACCCATAAAGAAAGCATGATGGGAGGTGCCACGTATTTAGAGGCAGGGTCTGTGCAGGACCAACCCATAAAGAAAGCATGATGGGAGGTGCCACGTATTTAGAGGCAGGGTTTGTGCAGGACCAACCCATAAAGAAGGCATGATGGGCGGTGCCACGTATTTAGAGGCAGGGTTTGTGCAGGACCAACCCATAAAGAAGGCATGATGGGCAGTGCCACGTATTTAGAGGCAGGGTTTGTGCAGGACCAACCCATAAAGAAGGCATGATGGGCAGTGCCACGTATTTAGAGGCAGGGTTTGTGCAGGACCAACCCATAAAGAAGGCATGGTGGGCGGTGCCACGTATTTAGAGGCAGGGTTTGTGCAGGACCAACCCATAAAGAAGGCATGATGGGCGGTGCCACGTATTTAGAGGCAGGGTTTGTGCAGGACCAACCCTTAAAGAAGGCATGATGGGCGGTGCCACGTATTTAGAGGCAGGGTTTGTGCAGGACCAACCCATAAAGAAGGCATGATGGGCGGTGCCACGTATTTAGAGGCAGGGTTTGTGCAGGACCAACCCATAAAGAAGGCACGATGGGCGGTGCCACATATTTAGAGGCAGAGTTTGTGCAGGACCAACCCATAAAGAAGGCATGATGGGCGGTGCCTCATAGTTGAAAGCAAGGTCTAGAATGGACCAATCCATAAACTGGGCGTAACTTGGGTGCGCCCACCCAGGAAAGTGGGCAGACCATGGGTGGGGTCAACAGTGTCCCAGGATCATAATGATGGTCAAGTCCAAAATCTAAACATGAAAAGTCCTTTAAGAAAACCTTGAATGGGCGGAAATGCTGAGAACCTGCGATGGTATAAAAGAAAGGGGAGGGGAGAGGATTGGAGAAGTTCATTGGGTGGTGAAATGTCTACTTATAGGAGGAAGTAAACATCTTCTGCTCTTATCTGATACTTTGTAACCTTCAGAACGTTCACTTTGGCACAGACTGTGGTCTGCCCCCCGCCGTGTCGTAATTCTGTTTAGAAGAGTCATTCGCTTCCTTGAACGGCTTCCCCTTTCTCAGCCCACATGTTCTCCATAGACCAATCAATGTGGTAACCGATATCCCAAACCCCCCCAAGTTACAGCGAGGAAGTTCTCTTGGAATTTACCAAAAACACCGAAATGAGATCAAACATGGAAACGAAGCCATAAAGCAGAACTCGAGTGTTGGCCCATCGAAGGCGAAGTTCTCATATTTCTTGGAATAGATCTCTAAAAAACCAACCATGGCGTTGGGCAAGGGAGGAGGAGAATACCCCAAGGTGGGCAGCTACACTCTATGGTGGGCAAGAGCAACAACAGAGCCAGCTACACTCTATGGTGGGCAACTACACTCTATGGTGGGCAAGAGCAACAACAGAGCCAGCTACACTCTATGGTGGGCAACTACACTCTATGGTGGGCAAGAGCAACAACAGAGCCAGCTACACTCTATGGTGGGCAACTACACTCTATGGTGGGCAAGAGCAACAACAGAGCCAGCTACACTCTATGGTGGGCAACTACACTCTATGGTGGGCAAGAGCTACACTCTATGGTGGGCAAGAGCTACATTCTATGGTGGGCAACTACACTCTATGGTGGGCAAGAGCTACAACAGAGCCAGCTACACTCTATGGTGGGCAACTACACTCTATGGTGGGCAAGAGCTACACTCTATGGTGGGCAAGAGCTTCAACAGAGCCAGCTACATTCTATGGTGGGCAAGAGCTACACTCTATGGTGGGCAAGAGCTACAACAGAGCCAGCTACACTCTATGGTGGGCAACTACACTCTATGGTGGGCAAGAGCTACAACAGAGCCAGCTACAATCTATGGTGGGCAACTACACTCTATGGTGGGCAAGAGCTACACTCTATGGTGGGCAGTTACACTCTATGGTGGGCAAGAGCTACACTCTATGGTGGGAAAGAGCTACACTCTATGGTGGGCAAGAGCTACAACAGAGCCAGCTACAATCTATGGTGGGCAACTACACTCTATGGTGGGCAAGAGCTACACTCTATGGTGGGCAGTTACACTCTATGGTGGGCAAGAGCTACACTCTATGGTGGGCAAGAGCTACACTCTATGGTGGGCAAGAGCTACACTCTATGGTGGGCAAGAGCTACAACAGAGCCAGCTACATTCTATGGTGGGCAACTACACTCTATGGTGGGCAGCTACACTCTATGGTGGGCGAGAGCTACAACAGAGCCAGCTACACTCTATGGTGGGCAAGAGCTACACTCTATGGTGGGCAACTACACTCTACGGTGGGCGAGAGCTACAACAGAGCCAGGTAAACTCTATGGTGGGCAAGAGCTACAGCAGAGCCAGCTACACTCCACTCTATGGTTGGCAAGAGCTACAACAGGGCCAATTGTTGCCACCTGGAGCCAATGGAATGGATAGTAAGTGGGCCCAGGGGGCATTGAGTTGGTTGTCCCACCAACAGTTTATAGACAGATGAACCATGAGGAGGAACACTGAGGGTTTTGGCAGTTGGACCACCAAGGATCAAGGCAGATGAAGGGGAACACTGAGGGTCAATAAAGTTGAACCACTCAGGGCTGGGGCAGTTGGACCACTGGGGACCAATACAGATGAACCATAAAGGTGGAACATTTCGGGTTGGAGCATTTGGACCACCTAGGTTCCAGGCAGATGGACAGTAAGGAGAAACCCTGAGGGTTAATCAGGTTGCACCACCCAGAGTCAAAACAGAAGGATCATAAAGGGGACCACTGAAGGTCAGGACAGTTGAACCGCCGAAGGTTAAGGCAAATGGACTTTAAGGGGAACCAGAGAGGTGGTTGCACCACCAAGGGTCAAGGCAGAAGAACCATAAAGGAAGAGCAGATGAAGGGGTTGGACCGCAGGACATCTTCTCGAGACTCTGGATCCCAGCACACGGGGCCCGGAATGAACCCAAGAACTTTCTATGGAAACATCTTTAATGTACGTTTCATCACTTTGGTCACTTTCAGTTAAACAATCGAATTTCCTCATTTTCCGAGGTTCGTAGAGCCCGGGGCAGTGACTCGGCTCGTGGGAAATGCCGATCGATGGCTGGTTGTGTGCCGATTAGAGAAGTAATCCCTTGTTGTGTTGTGTTGTTTTAGGACGGCACGCACGGCGGACGAGGAGGAGGGGGGGGGGTGAGGAAGACAGGTGGCGGGTGTCGGGTTACCAGCTGGAATCACCTCAGGTCTATTCTATACAATGCCGCTTCTGGAGTGTTGCCGCTTATGTCGGCGGCCCCAACTCGGCATCCACCGAAACGTCAACGTTTGGAGTGGAACAACCCTGAGATATAATGTCTGTGTGCTGCAGTTACAGCCGTCTGATTGTTTACTAAACGTTCTGCGCCGTTCCGGCATATTCCGAGCCGCCGGCGAGGAAACGAGGCGACATGGAATAATATATTCACCGGCAGAGAGTCTCCGCGGGCCCCTAACCCGGATTAATGAGAGAGAGAAGAGCCGCTGATGGAGGAGCCCACCCACCCCCCGAGTCCTGGTCTCTGAACATTAACCGGCCATCTCCGCTCAACTGTCCCCACCAACCGTGTACAATAATTACCCCACATGTCCGACCACGTCCAATAACTACCCCACATGTCCGACCACGTCCAATAACTACCCCACATGTCCGACCACGTCCAATAACTACCCCACATGTCCGACCACGTCCAATAATTACCCCACATGTCCGACCACGTCCAATAATTACCCCACATGTCCGACCACGTCCAATAACTACCCCACATGTCCGACCACGTCCAATAACTACCCCACATGTCCGACCACGTCCAATAACTACCCCACATGTCCGACCACGTCCAATAACTACCCCACATGTCCGACCACGTCCAATAATTACCCCACATGTCCGACCACGTCCAATAATTACCCCACATGTCCGACCACGTCCAATAATTACCCCACATGTCCGACCACGTCCAATAATTACCCCACATATCCGACCACGTCCAATAATTACCCCACATGTCCGACCACGTCCAATAACTACCCCACATGTCCGACCACGTCCAATAACTACCCCACATGTCCGACCACGTCCAATAACTACCCCACATCTCCGACCACGTCCAATAACTACCGCACATATCCGACCACGTCCAATAATTACCCCACATATCCGACCACGTCCAATAATTACCCCACATATCCGACCATGCCCAATACCTACCCCACATATCCGACCACGTCCAATAATTACCCCACATATCCGACCATGCCCAATACCTACCCCACATATCCGACCACGTCCAATAATTACCCCACATGTCCGACCACGTCCAATAATTACCCCACACATCCAACCATGCCCAATAATGACCCCACACATCCAACCATGCCCAATGATGAACCCACACATACAACCATGCCCAATGATGACCCAGCACACCCAACCATGCCCAATGATGACCCAACACACCCAACCATGCCCAATAATGACCCAACACATACAACCATGCACAATAATGACCCAACACATACAACCATGCCCAATGATGACCCCACACATCCAACCATGCCCAATGATGACCCAACACATCCAACCATGCCCAATGATGACCCCACACATCCAACCATGCCCAATGATGACCCCACACATCCAACCATGCCCAATGATGACCCAACACATACAACCATGCCCAATGATGACCCCACACATCCAACCATGCCCAATGATGACCCCAACACATCCAACCATGCCCAATGATGACCCCACACATCCAACCATGTCCAATGATGACCCAACACATCCAACTATGTCCAATGATGACCCAACACATCCAACCATGCCCAATGATGACCCAACACATCCAACCATGTCCAATGATGACCCCACACATCCAACCATGCCCAATGATGACCCCACACATCCAACCATGCCCAATGATGACCCCAACACATCCAACCATGCCCAATGATGACCCCACACATACAACCATGCCCAATAATGACCCAACACATCCAACCATGCCCAATGATGACCCAACACATCCAATCATGCCCAATGATGACCCAGCACACCCAACCATGCCCAATGATGACCCCACACATCCAACCATGCCCAATGATGACCCCACACATCCAACCATGCCCAATGATGACCCCAACACATCCAACCATACCCAATGATGACCCAACACATCCAACCATGCCCAATGATGACCCAGCACACCCAACCATGCCCAATGATGACCCCACACATCCAACCATGCCCAATGATGACCCCACACATCCAACCATGCCCAATTATGACCCCAAACATCCAACCATGCCCAATGATGACCCCACACATCCAACCATGCCCAATGATGACCCCAACACATCCAACCATGCCCAATGATGACCCAACACATCCAACCATGCCTAATGATGACCCCACACATCCAACCATGCCCAATGATGACCCAGCACACCCAACCATGCCCAATGATGACCCAGCACCCCCAATGATGACCCCACACATCCAACCATGCCCAATGATGACCCCACACATCCAACCATGCCCAATGATGACCCCACACATCCAACAATGCCCAATGATGACCCAACATATCCAACCATGCCCAATGATGACCCCACACATCCAACCATGCCCAATGATGACCCCACACATCCAACCATGCCCAATGATGACCCCACACATCCAACCATGCCCAATGATGACCCCACACATCCAACCATGCCCAATGATGACCCAACACATACAACCATGCCCAATGATGACCCCACACATCCAACCATGCCCAATGATGACCCCAACACATCCAACCATGCCCAATGATGACCCCACACATCCAACCATGTCCAATGATGACCCAACACATCCAACCATGTCCAATGATGACCCAACACATCCAACCATGCCCAATGATGACCCAACACATCCAACCATGTCCAATGATGACCCCACACATCCAACCATGCCCAATGATGACCCCACACATCCAACCATGCCCAATGATGACCCCAACACATCCAACCATGCCCAATGATGACCCCACACATACAACCATGCCCAATAATGACCCAACACATCCAACCATGCCCAATGATGACCCAACACATCCAATCATGCCCAATGATGACCCAGCACACCCAACCATGCCCAATGATGACCCCACACATCCAACCATGCCCAATGATGACCCCACACATCCAACCATGCCCAATGATGACCCCAACACATCCAACCATACCCAATGATGACCCAACACATCCAACCATGCCCAATGATGACCCAGCACACCCAACCATGCCCAATGATGACCCCACACATCCAACCATGCCCAATGATGACCCCACACATCCAACCATGCCCAATTATGACCCCAAACATCCAACCATGCCCAATGATGACCCCACACATCCAACCATGCCCAATGATGACCCCAACACATCCAACCATGCCCAATGATGACCCAACACATCCAACCATGCCTAATGATGACCCCACACATCCAACCATGCCCAATGATGACCCAGCACACCCAACCATGCCCAATGATGACCCAGCACCCCCAATGATGACCCCACACATCCAACCATGCCCAATGATGACCCCACACATCCAACCATGCCCAATGATGACCCCACACATCCAACAATGCCCAATGATGACCCAACATATCCAACCATGCCCAATGATGACCCCACACATCCAACCATGCCCAATGATGACCCCACACATCCAACCATGCCCAATGATGACCCCACACATCCAACCATGCCCAATGATGACCCAGCACACCCAATGATGACCCCACACATCCAACCATGCCCAATGATGACCCAACACACCCAACCATGCCCAATGATGACGCCACACATCCAACCATGCCCAATGATGACCCCACACATCCAACCATGCCCAATGATGACCCCACACATCCAACCATGCCCAATAATGACCCAACACATCCAACCATGCCCAATGATGACCCCACACATCCAACCATGCCCAATGATGACCCAGCACACCCAACCATGCCCAATGATGACCCCACACATCCAACCATGCCCAATGTTGACCCAGCACACCCAACTATGCCCAATGATGACCCCATTTTTCAATTAAGCTTTGATACTAATGCCTGGAAGCTGATTGGTTACTATGCAGAGCTTCACCAGATATTGCGCCCCCCCCTCCAGTGTAAATCTCCCCCATTGTGATGTTTAATACAGACAGCTGGAGACTGGGGCTGGTTTCTCATGGACGGGCGTAGCGCAGGTTAGCAGACCCGGCCCCAGTCTCTCCTTTATCCACAGAAACTTTCCACTTCACTTCTCATCCAATGTCAACATTTACCATTCAAATCATGGAAATGGAGGAGCAGGTGTTATCCATAGAGGAGGAGGAGCCAACCAGAGACGGATGTGTCATAATCCCCACCCCCGACATCACCAACAGATACCGAGATCTACACCTGACATCACCAACAGATACCGAGATCTGCACCCGACATCCTCCACAGATACCGAGATCTACACCCGACATCACCAACAGATACCGAGATCTACACCCGACATCCTCCACTGATACCGAGATCTACACCCGACATCCTCCACAGATACCGAGATCTACACCCGACATCACCAACAGATACCGAGATCTACACCCGACATCCTCCACAGATACCGAGATCTACACCCGACATCACCAACAGATACCGAGATCTACACCAGACATCACCAACAGATACCGAGATCTACACCCGACATCCTCCACTGATACCGAGATCTACACCCGACATCCTCCACAGATACCAAGATCTACACCCGACATCCTCCACAGATACCAAGATCTACACCTGACATCCTCCACAGATACCGAGATCTACACCCGACATCCTCCACTGATACCGAGATCTACACCCGACATCCTCCACAGATACCAAGATCTACACCCGACATCCTCCACAGATACCAAGATCTACACCCGACATCCTCCACAGATACCAAGATCTACACCTGACATCCTCCACAGATACCGAGATCTACACCCGACATCCTCCACAGATACCGAGATCTACACCCGAATAATATCAACACATAAACAGACCTTGTGCTGCTTCTCCCTCCCCCAGTCTGAGCTCTGCTGTACAGGGACTTGCATATACAAAATACAGATGTAATGAAGACAGAGCTGCCTTGTTTGTGTTTTGTCCTCCTGATGGGTCATAAACATCACCTGTCAGCTGCCATCGGTGCCTTTTATTCAAATTCCCCCCCCCTCCCCCAGCGCCATCACGTGCGATCCGGGTTCAGGACATTTCAGGTTTGCAGACAAATACGGCTCCCTGCAAGACAACATTACAGGAGTCACACGAACTGTGACCGGGGGAGGGGAGGGGGAGTGGGGGAGGGGGGGGTCATTATAGATATTCATACTTCACATTCTGGCGTTTATATAAACATCGCTCATCGGACATTCCTCGCCTCATTTCCCCCCCGATTTCCACCCAAGAACCAATCGCCTTCAGATTAGTAAATAGAGACCCCCTGTGTGTCATGTAATCTCAGTATAAATACAGCTGTTCTGTGAAGCCCTCAGAGGTTTGTTGGAGAACCTGAGTGAACAAAACAGCATCATGAAGGCCGAGGAACACACCAGACAGGTCGGGGATAAAGTTGTGGAGAAGTATAAAGCAGGGGGGAGGTTATAAAGAAATCTCCCAAGCTTTGAAGATCTCACGGAGCTTCTGTTCAATCCATCATCGGAAAATGGAAAGAGTACGGCACAACCGCACACCTACCGAGACACGGCCGTCCACCTAAACTGACCGGGCCGGGCAAGGAGAGCGTTCATCAGAGAAGCAGCCGAGAGGCCCATGGTAACTCTGGAGGAGCCGCACAGCTCAGGGGGGAGAATCTGTCCACAGGACAACTATTAGTGGTCTCTCCACAAATCTGCCCTTTATGGAAGAGTGACAAGAAGAAAGGCATAAGGAGTCCTGTTTGTAGTTTGTGAGAAGCCGTGTGGGGGAGGGGACACAGAAAACACGTGGGGGAGGGGACACAGCAAACATGTGGGGGGAGGGGACACAGCAAACATGTGGGGGAAGGTGCTCTGATCACATGACACCAAAATATTACTGTGGGGGGGGGGAACTAACACTGCCCATCACCCTGAACACACCATCCCAACTGTGAAACATGGTGGTGGCAGCATCATGTGGTGGGGATGCTTTTCTTCAGCAGGGACAGGGAAGCTGCTCAGAGTTGATGGGAAGATATATATATAGAGGGGTATGAATACTTTCCCAGACACTGTATATAGAGGGGTATGAATACTTTCCCAGACACTGTATATAGAGGGGTATGAATACTTTTTCTAGACACTGTATATAGAGGGGGTGTGAATACTTTTCCCAGACACTGTATATAGAGGGGTGTGAATACTTTTCCCATACACTGTATATAGAGGGGTATGAATACTTTTTCCAGGCGTTGTATATTGTGCAGATTATCCCTTCGCTGACCCCTCTAGAGCTCTGCAGAACGTCGCTCCCTCCCCTCCCCCGATCGGTGACATTTCTGGAATGACTCTGGGTGGGGGGGAGGGGATCTGTAGTCTCATTGTCCTCTAATAGGGGTTGCGTGTTCCGTCTTGTGACGGTTTATTACATGGGATTGTAGAGCACACGCGTGATCCCAGTGATCTGCCTATCTGGTTCCATGAAGGACTGCGCAGGCGCAATCTCGTCCGTCGGTCTGGTTCCAGCTAATGAGCGCGTTCTGCGCAGGCGCAGTCCTTCCCGACAGAAACCTCCGAACCTCGGCCGACATCCAGAGCGACGTGGGAAGAGAGGAAAGTGGCCGGTCGGCCCCACCTCCTCGCTTCGCTCCGCCTCCTGGCTCCGCTCCGCTCCGCCTCCTGGCTCCGCTCCACCTCCTCGCTCCGCTCCACCTCCTGGCTCTGCTCCGCCTCCGCTCCGCCTCTGCTCCGCCTCCTCGCTCCGCCTCCTGGCTCCGCTCCGCCTCCTGGCTCCGCTCCGCCTCCTGGCTCCGCTCCACCTCCTCGCTCCGCTCCTGGCTCCGCTCTGCCTCCTGGCTCCGCTCTACCTCCTGGCTCTGCTCCGCCTCCGCTCCGCCTCCTCGCTCCGCCTCCTGGCTCCGCCTCCTGGCTCCGCTCCACCTCCTCGCTCCGCTCCTGGCTCCGCTCCGCCTCCTGGCTCCGCCTCCTGGCTCCGCTCCACCTCCTCGCTCCGCCTCCTGGCTCCGCTCCGCCTCCTGGCTCCGCTCCACCTCCTCGCTCCGCTCCTGGCTCCGCTCCGCCTCCTGGCTCCGCTCCGCCTCCGCTCCGCCTCCTCGCTCCGCCTCCTGGCTCCACTCCACCTCCGCTCCGCCTCCTGGCTCCGCTCCACCTCCTGGCTCCGCTCCGCCTCCGCTCCGCCTCCTCGCTCCGCCTCCTGGCTCCACTCCACCTCCGCTCCGCCTCCTGGCTCCGCTCCACCTCCTGGCTCCGCTCCACCTCCGCTCCACCTCCGCTCCGCCTCCTCGCTCCGCTCCGCCTCCTCGCTCCGCTTCGCTCCACCTCCTTTCTGGCTCTGCTCCGCCTCCTCGCTCCGCTCTGCCTCCTGGCTCTTTCTTTAACGTCCTCCAATCCACAGGGATGTTAAGGAATGAGCCTGGATGCCGCCCGATGTATTCATACCCCTCTATATACAGTGTCTGGGGAAAAGTATTCATACCCCTCTATATACAGTGTCTGGAAAAAGTATTCATACCCCTCTATATACAGTGTCTGGGAAAAAGTATTCATACCCCTCTATATACAGTGTCTGGGGAAAAGTATTCATACCCCTCTATATACAGTGTCTGGGGAAAAGTATTCACACACCTCTATATACAGTGTCTGGGGAAAAGTATTCATACCCCTCTATATACAGTGTCTGGAAAAAGTATTCATACCCCTCTATATACAGTGTCTGGGGAAAAGTATTCATACCCCTCTATATACAGTGTCTGGGGAAAAGTATTCATACCCCTCTATATACAGTGTCTGGAAAAAGTATTCATACCCCTCTATATACAGTGTCTGGGGAAAAGTATTCATACCCCTCTATATACAGTGTCTGGAAAAAGTATTCATACCCCTCTATATACAGTGTCTGGGAAAAGTATTCACACCCCTCTATATACAGTGTCTGGGAAAAGTATTCACACCCCTCTATATACAGTGTCTGGGAAAAGTATTCACACCCCTCTATATACAGTGTCTGGAAAAAGTATTCATACCCTTCTATATCCTGGGCCAGATTCTCGTAGATGCGCGCATATCTATGCAGGCGTAGCGCATCTCAGATGCACTACGCCGACGTGACGTGGAGAGGCAAGTACCGTATCCTCGCAGCAAATGCGCTCCAGGATGCGCCAGCCTAGCGGAAATTCATCGGCGTAATCCGGCGCATCTCCAAAGTAGGAGGGAAGTGGGCGTGTTGCATTCTAATGGAGCGTGACCCCATGCAAATGAACGCCGGGACGAACGGAGCATGCGCCCGTGACGTGGATGACCCGCGCCGTGACGTGGATGCCTTCTGCGCATTGGGCAAAGCCTCCCTACGATTCGCCGGCGCTGGGTATATAATGCGCCCACACATGCGCCCGTGCAGCGCAAAAGTCTCCCGGTTATTGGATTGGCACGGGAAATCTTTTGCATGACCATGGCTGCTATTGGGAAGGAGAGGAGGAAGAAGAATTTTCTCCCCAGAGGAGGAGGGCCATCGTCGTCGTCGCGGCAATGGAAAAGTACGACTCGCGGCTCCATGGTGCTGACAGTGCGCGGACCAGCAAGTCCCGGAGGGATGAAATCCTGATGAAGGTGGCTTGCAAAGTGAATGCCCTCTCACACGAGATCCAGTAAGTGTGATCGCTCGTCCGTTACGGTGCTGCTGTAGTTGCTCTCCAGCTGACTTGCACACGGCCTCGAGCAAAGTTACCCGTGCTTTTATGAGGGGTATGTTTACTCAAGGCTTTCGTGTTACGCGCATCACGAGTAGCCAACGCCGAACGCGCGTAGTTTCGGGAATCCGCGCATCTCCCTCATTTGCATATTTGCATGCTAATTCAATGGGAGCTGTAGATGCGCAACTATAAGCGCCTTACGCCGCGCTAGCTTAAAACATTTTCGCCGCTCAGGCGAAGCAGATTTTCTGGCGTATGTGGTTCTGTGTTTACGGCGCATCGATACACCGGCGCACATTTACAATTATGCCGCGCAAATCCATTTACGCAGGCGTAATGTCTCTGAGAACCTGGCCCACATTGTCTCGAAAGAGTATTCATACCCCTCTATATACAGTGTCTGGGAAAAGTATTCATACCCCTCTATATACAGTGTCTGGGAAAAGTATTCATACCCCTCTATATACAGTGTCTGGGAAAAGTATTCATACCCCTCTATATACAGTGTCTGGGGAAAGTATTCATACCCCTCTATATACAGTGTCTGGGAAAAGTATTCATACCCCTCTATATACAGTGTCTGGGAAAAGTATTCATACCCCTCTATATACAGTGTCTGGAAAAAGTATTCCTACCCCTCTATATACAGTGTCTGGAAAAAGTATTCCTACCCCTCTATATACAGTGTCTGGGAAAAGTAGTCATACCCCTCTATATACAGTGTCTGGGAAAAGTAGTCATACCCCTCTATATACAGTGTCTGGGAAAACTATTCATACCCCTCTATATACAGTGTCTGGGAAAAGTAGTCATACCCCTCTATATACAGTGTCTGGGAAAACTATTCATACCCCTCTATATACAGTGTCTGGGAAAAGTAGTCATAGCCCTCTATATACAGTGTCTGGGAAAAGTATTCATACCCCTCTATATACAGTGTCTGGAAATAGTATTCTTACCCCTCTATATACAGTGTCTGGAAATAGTATTCATACCCCTCTATATACAGTGTCTGGAAATAGTATTCATACCCCTCTATATACAGTGTCTCGAAAAAGTATTCATACCCCTCTATATACAGTGTCTCGAAAAAGTATTCATACCCCTCTATATACAGTGTCTGGGAAAAGTATTCATACCCCTCTATATACAGTGTCTCGAAAAAGTATTCATACCCCTCTATATACAGTGTCTGGGAAAAGTATTCATACCCCTCTATATACAGTGTCTAGAAAAAGTATTCACACCCTCGAAATTCCCCACATCTTCTCATGTTACAACCAAAAAAACTTAAAAAAAAAATTTGGGTGGATTTTATGTGAGAGACACAAAGTGTCACATAATTGTGAAGTGGAAGGAAAATGATACAAATAAATCTGTGAAAAGTGTGGGGGGGAGGGGCATTTGTATGGCTCCATGAGACCATGAAAGCTTGGGAGATTTTATTTATAACCGAACCCTGCTCTATACTTCTCCACAACTTCATCCCCGACCTGTCTGGTGTGTTCCTCGGCCTTCATGATGCTGTTTTGTTCACTAAGGTTCTCTAACAAACCTCTGAAAGCTTCACAGAACAGCTGTATTTATACTGAGATTACATGACACACAGGGGGGACTCTATTTACTAATTAGGGGACTTCTGAAGGCAATTGGTTCCCCTAGATTTAAGTTATCAGAAGAAAGGGGGCGCCATACAAAATGTAGCCCCTCCCCCCACACTTTTCATTTATCATTTTCCTTCCACTTCACAATTATGTGACACTTTGTTTTGTGTCTCCCACATGAAATACATTTACGTTTTTGGGTGTAACATGACAAAATGTGGGGTGTGAATAGTTTTTCCAGGCACTGCATCAATATGGATCTGTCAGGAGGGGGGAGGGGAGGGTGCGATGTTCTGCTGGGGGAAATGGCAGTTGGGATCACATAGAAGAAATGACAGTCGCACGATACAATGCGTTTGTTGTTTCCATCGGACAGAGATGAGAGAGGGAAGCTCCGCCCCTGATCTGGCATCGCTCTCCGTGTTTCATAATCCTCATAGATCGAGTCCTAGAGGCACGCCGCCGATCACAGGGGGTGGTGTGAGAAGTGTAAACACGCCGGGTGACATCGGCTTTTCCTATACAAAGTCCCCCAAGGACATTTACTAACCATTTTTTAAAGTCCCGTCCCAGTACAATGACACCCTGACACTTGGGGGTCCCAGAACAATGACACCCTGACACTTGGGGTCCCAGAACAATGACACCCTGACACTTGGGGGTCCAGAACAATGACACCCTGACACTTGGGGTCCCAGAACAATGACACCCTGACACTTGGGGGTCCAGAACAATGACACCCTGACACTTGGGGTCCCAGAACAATGACACCCTGACACTTGGGGGTCCAGAACAATGACACCCTGACACTTGGGGGTCCCAGAACAATGACACCCTGACACTTGGGTACCAGAACAATGACATCCTGACACTCGGGGGTCCGAGAACAATGACACCCTGACACTTGGGGGTCCCAGAACAATGACACCCTGACACTTGGGGTCCCAGAACAATGACACCCTGACACTTGGGGTCCCAGAACAATGACAACCTGAAACTTGGGGGTCCGAGAACAATGACACACTGACACTTGGGGGTCCCAGAACAATGACACCCTGACACTTGGGTACCAGAACAATGACATCCTGACACTCGGGGGTCCGAGAACAATGACACCCTGACACTTGGGGGTCCCAGAACAATGGCACCCTGACACTTGGGGGTCCAGAACAATGACACCCTGACACTTGGGGGTCCAGAACAATGACACCCTGACACTTGGGGGTCCCAGAACAATGACACCCTGACACTTGGGGGTCCCAGAACAATGACACCCTGACACTTGGGGGTCCCAGAACAATGACACCCTGACACTTGGGGGTGCAGAACAATGACACCCTGACACTTGGGGGCCCCAGAACAATGACACCCTGACACTTGGGGATCCAGAACAATGACACCCTGAGACTCGGGGGTCCAGAACAATGACACCCTGAGACTCGGGGGTCCAGTACAATGACACCCTGAGACTCGGGGGTCCAGAACAATGACACCCTGAGACTCGGGGGTGCAGAACAATGACACCCTGACACTTGGGGGTGCAGAACAATGACACCCTGACACTTGGGGGTCCAGAACAATGACACCCTGACACTCGGGGGTCCCAGAACAATGACACCTGACACTCGGGGGTCCAGAACAATGACACCCTGACACTCGGGGGTCCAGAACAATGACACCCTGACACTTGGGGGTGCAGAACAATGACACCCTGACACTTGGGGGTCCAGAACAATGACACCCTGACACTTGGGGGGTCCAGAACAATGACACCCTGACACTTGGGGGTCCAGAACAATGACACCCTGATACTTGGGGGTCCAGAACAATGACACCCTGACACTCGGGGGTCCAGAACAATGACACCCTGATACTTGGGGGTGCAGAACAATGACACCCTGACACTTGGGGGTCCAGAACAATGACACCCTGACACTTGGGGGTCCAGAACAATGACACCCTGACACTCGGGGGTCCAGAACAATGACACCCTGACACTTGGGGGTCCAGAACAATGACACCCTGACACTCGGGGGTCCAGAACAATGACACCCTGACACTCGGGGGTCCAGAACAATGACACCCTGACACTCAGGGGTCCAGAACAATGACACCCTGACACTCGGGGGTCCAGAACAATGACACCCTGACACTCGGGGGTCCCAGAACAATGACACCCTGACACTCGGGGGTCCCAGAACAATGACACCCTGACACTTAGGGGTCCAGAACAATGACACACTGACACTTGGGGGTCCCAGAACAATGACACCCTGACACTTGGGGGTCCCAGAATAATGACACCCTAACACTTGGGGGTCCCAGAACAATGACACACTGACACTTGGGGGCCCCAGAACAATGACACCCTGACATTTGGGGGCCCCAGAACAATGACACCCTGACACTTGGGGACCCCAGAACAATGACACCCTGACACTTGGGGACCCCAGAACAATGACACCCTGACACTTGGGGGCCCCAGAACAATGACACCCTGACACTTGGGGATCCAGAACAATGACACCCTGACACTTGGGGGTGCAGAACAATGACACCCTGACACTTGGGGGGTCCAGAACAATGACACCCTGACACTTGGGGGGTCCAGAACAATGACACACTGACACTTGGGGGGTCCAGAACAATGACACACTGACACTTGGGGGGTCCAGAACAATGACACCCTGACACTTGGGGGGTCCAGAACAATGACACCCTGACACTTGGGGGGTCCAGAACAATGACACCCTGACACTTGGGGGGTCCAGAACAATGACACCCTGACACTTGGGGGTCCCAGAACAATGACACCCTGACACTCGGGGGTCCAGAACAATGACACCCTGACACTCGGGGGTCCCAGAACAATGACACCCTGACACTCGGGGGTCCAGAACAATGACACCCTGACACTCGGGGGTCCCAGAACAATGACACCCTGACACTCGGGGGTCCCAGAACAATGACACCCTGACACTCGGGGGTCCCAGAACAATGACACCCTGACACTTGGGGGTGCAGAACAATGACACCCTGACACTTGGGGGTCCCAGAACAATGACACCCTGACACTTGGGGGTGCAGAACAATGACACCCTGACACTTGGGGGTCCCAGAACAATGACACCCTGACACTTGGGGGTGCAGAACAATGACACCCTGACATGTGGGGGTCCCAGAACAATGACACCCTGACACTCGGGGTCCCAGAACAATGACACCCTGACACTCGGGGGTCCAGAACAATGACACCCTGACACTCGGGGGTCCAGAACAATGACACCCTGACACTCGGGGGTCCCAGAACAATGACACCCTGACACTTGGGGGCCCCAGAACAATGACACCCTGACACTTGGGGGCCCCAGAACAATGACACCCTGACACTTGGGGCCCCCAGAACAATGACACCCTGACACTTGGGGCCCCCAGAACAATGACACCCTGACACTTGGGGGCCCCAGAACAATGACACCCTGACACTTGGGGTCCCAGAGCAATGACACACTGACACTTGGGGTCCCAGAACAATGACACACTGACACTTACAATGACACCCTGACACTTGGGGGCCCCAGAACAATGACACCCTGACACTTGGGGATCCAGAACAATGACACCCTGACACTCGGGGGTCCAGAACAATGACACCCTGACACTCGGGGGTCCAGAACAATGACACCCTGACACTCGGGGGTCCAGAACAATGACACCCTGACACTTAGGGGTCCAGAACAATGACACCCTGACACTCGGGGGTCCAGAACAATGACACCCTGACACTCGGGGGTCCCAGAACAATGACACCCTGACACTCGGGGGTCCCAGAACAATGACACCCTGACACTTGGGGGTGCAGAACAATGACACCCTGACACTTGGGGGTCCCAGAACAATGACACCCTGACACTTGGGGGTGCAGAACAATGACACCCTGACATGTGGGGGTCCCAGAACAATGACACCCTGACACTCGGGGTCCCAGAACAATGACGCCCTGACACTTGGGGTTCCTAGAACAATTACACCCTGACACTTGGGGGTCCCAGAACAATGACACCCTGACATGTGGGGGTGCAGAACAATGACACCCTGACACGTGGGGGTGCAGAACAATGACACCCTGACACTTGGGGGTCCCAGAACAATGACACCCTGACATGTGGGGGTGCAGAACAATGACACCCTGACACGTGGGGGTGCAGAACAATGACACCCTGACACTTGGGGGTGCAGAACAATGACACCCTGACACTTGGGGGTCCCAGAACAATGACACCCTGACACTTGGGGGTCCCAGAACAATGACACCCTGACACTTGGGGGTGCAGAACAATGACACCCTGACATGTGGGGGTCCCAGAACAATGACACCCTGACACTCGGGGTCCCAGAACAATGACGCCCTGACACTTGGGGTTCCTAGAACAATTACACCCTGACACTTGGGGGTCCCAGAACAATGACACCCTGACATGTGGGGGTGCAGAACAATGACACCCTGACACGTGGGGGTGCAGAACAATGACACCCTGACACTTGGGGGTCCCAGAACAATGACACCCTGACATGTGGGGGTGCAGAACAATGACACCCTGACACTTGGGGGTGCAGAACAATGACACCCTGACACTTGGAGGTCCCAGAACAATGACACCCTGACACTTGGGGGTCCCAGAACAATGACACCCTGACACTTGGAGGTTCCAGAACAATGACACCCTGACATGTGGGGGTCCCAGAACAATGACACCCTGACACTCGGGGTCCCAGAACAATGACGCCCTGACACTTGGGGTTCCTAGAACAATTACACCCTGACACTTGGGGGTGCAGAACAACCTTAGAAGTTCCTGGTCTCACTCACCGGTGTCTGGTCGCAGGTTCAGGACCCCCCGTGCGGCGTGGTTGCTGCGCTGGGTTGTTGTCACTCTTTGTGACTCGGAGGAATGAGGAAGACTTGTTCACAATCCTCCTCAACAAGTTCTAACAGTTCAGCCCCTGCAGCACTGCCTGCCACTTCTTAAAGGGACAGTACACCAAAAAAAAAACACGCTGCACCACAGCACTGCCTAGCAGCCCACACTGAGAGGATTAGTTCCTCCAGAACCCAACTGACTGTAAATGTAGACGATGGGGGATCTGATACTTGTAGTCCAACGGGGCACGAGAACCCACGTTGGTACATTTCCCACGCTGCAGCGAATAAATCCTCAACAACGTTTTTACCGTATCAGTGGAAAGCCTTCCAACAAACAACGGAGCCAGACAACAACGGAACCCGACAACAAGGGAACCCGACAACAAGGGAACCCGACAGCAAGGGAACCCGACAACAAGGGAACCCGACAGCAACGGAACCCGACAGCAACGGAACCCGACAGCAACGGAACCCGACAGCAACGGAACCCGACAGCAACGGAACCCGACAGCAACGGAACCCGACAGCACCAAATCCTTATTTCTTTTATGGGGATTTTAGGTTTCTTTCTCGTTTTATGAGCCGTCGGATCCGGCAGATGTCGGGGCCAGGCAGACATTTTTGTAATATTTTGCCGTTTCTAAAACAGATGGTCACATTTTGCAACAATTCTAATAAAAACATCCTGAAAATGATTTCATAACAAAAAATAAATAAAAAAGCAACAAAAAGATCAAACAATCGGCAACAAAAAGAACAACAAAGAGAACGACAAAAAGAAGAACAACCTCAACCAGATATGGTGCCAGGAAGGAAATACTTTGTTTCTTTTTATCTCTGATATTCAGTTTGTAGTTCCTATTGATTTGTATCTCTTCCCTCAATCCTCCCATACACTCAGCAATCTGAACACTTGGGGGTCCCAGAACAATGACACCCTGAGCCTTGGGGGATCCAGAACAATGACACACTGACACTAGGGGGTCCCAGAACAATGACACACTGACACTTGGGGGTCCCAGAACAATGACACCCTGACACTTGGGGGTCCTCCAGAACAATGACACCCTGAGCCTTGGGGGATCCAGAACAATGACACACTGACACTAGGGGGTCCCAGAACAATGACACACTGACACTTGGGGTCCAGAACAATGACACCCTGACACTAGGGGGTCCCAGAACAATGACACACTGACACTTGGGGGTCCCAGAACAATGACACCCTGACACTTGGGGGTCCTCCAGAACAATGACACCCTGACACTTGGGGGTCCCAGAACAATGACACCCTGACACTTGGGGGTCCCAGAACAATGACACCCTGAGCCTTGGGGGATCCAGAACCATGACACCCTGACACTTGGGGGTCTTCCAGAACAATGACACCCTGACACTTGGGGGTCCTCCAGAACAATGACACCCTGACACTTGGGGGTCCCAGAACAATGACACCCTGACACTTGGGGGTACCAGAACAATAAGACCCTGACACTTGGGGGTTCCAGAACAATGACACCCTGACACTTGGGTGTCCTCCAGAACAATGACACACTGACACTGGGGGGTCCAGGACAATGACACCCTGACACTTGGGGGTCCCAGAACAATGACACCCTGACACTTGGGGGTTCCAGAACAATGACACCCTGACACTTGGGGGTCCTCCAGAACAATGACACCCTGACACTTGGGGGTCCAGAACAATGACACACTGACACTGGGGGGTCCAGGACAATGACACCCTGACACTTGGGGGTCCCAGAACAATGACACCCTGACACTTGGAGGTCCAGAACAATGACACCCTGAGCCTTGGGGGTCCCAGAACAATGACACCCTGAAACTTGGAGGTCCCAGAACAATGACACCCTGACACTTGGGGATCCAGAACAATGACACCCTGACACTAGGGGGTCCCAGAACAATGACACCCTGACACTAGGGGGTCCCAGAACAATGACACCCTGACACTTGGGGATCCAGAACAATGACACCCTGACACTAGGGGGTCCTAGAACAATGACACCCTGACACTAGGGGGTCCCAATACAATGACACCCTGACACTTGGGGGTCCCAATACAATGACACCCTGACACTTGGGGTGCCAGAACAATGACACCCTGACACTTGGGGGGGTCAATCGGACCCATGGGTGACAGATTGCTAAATTTCCCATAATTACTTTGTGTTTGCAATTCCCGATGTCTCAAAAGTGGTTGAAAATTTCCACATCTGACCAGCTGGATTGACACACTTCCCGCACACACACACGGCAACATTACTGCTTTCAACCACAAACAAGATCCTAGTTTTCACACCTGGGCGGCGATCGATCGTAAATGCTTTTTCGTAACGCGTCAGAGGTGGTTTGCATGCATTTCCAGGTCGTTGGGGCCACTGTAATCCAGGGAGGGGATTGTGGTTGAAAGCCACCCGATTGTCCTGTGTGGGGCCAACCCTCGAATCCCCGAACAGATACAATGGGCGACCTTGGGATGTATTTCTTGCGATTTTTTAGTTAAGGCAACCTTCGAAAAATCCTGCGTCCGGTTGTAGGAACGGTCGTTGGTTTGGACTTCCAGGCTTCTCGCCAAGTGCGTTTTCTGTATCTCCAACGACCAGATATCGCGCGGATTTGGTCAACAGAACGTTGAAGAATCGATTCGGTGAGTTTGGTTTCAGATCAACGGCTCACCTAAAAACACTCGATATTTGAGAGACGTCGACGACAAAAGTGTCCTTACCTGTACCAGGCTGGTCGAGGATTGGCTCAGATCCACAACGTGTGGGGGCGACTCTACGCCGCGTCCCCCTGACTCATGACCCACACACACGTCTGACACACAGGAAGAGATCCAGCAGGTCCGAGAGTGAAACCAATCAGCTCCAGGAATGCCTCGCCCTGCTGTGCAGGTAAACCAGAGACATCAAACAAGGGAAGGACCCACCCACCAGCTCCGCCCCCTTTAAAACATTCCAACTCCAAATCGATGCATGCCATGACCTCACTGCCTCAGGCCCCTCCCAGGAGAGTCCGAACGATGACAAACAGCACACCCGATGACGACAGAAAAAAAAAACGCCACGCCAACGAGCAAAGAGACGCACCGGAACTCCCAATCCGTCTCTTTCTTCGAAAAGAGCAACATTTATAAAAAAAGAAAAAAAAAAAGAGAGACAAGCGTCCCTCGTCCCCCCAAAAAAAAAAAAAATGAAAGTTGACCGCCAACGCGTCAATTACATTTTTTCTAGATTCGATCCAAAGATTTAATCGTATTCATGAGACGTTACTCTTTACATGGCCACTTTGATTTTATTATTATAATTATTAATAATAATAATAATAATAATAATAATAATAAAACAATACAATATATCATGAAAATACAAGTAATAATAATAAAAAAAAAAAATAATAACAATAATAAAATATAAAATATTATACAATTACTACTATAATTAATAAAAATTAAATAACAATAAATAAAAATAAATAATAATATAAAACTAAATATAAATAATAATCATAAATAATATTAACCCTAATCCTAACCTCTAACCCTACTATTAACCCATAACCCAAATATTGACCCCCAACACTAATAGTAACCCGTAATCCTAACCACTAACCCCAATATCGACCCCTAACTAACATTAACCCCTAAACCTAATATTGACCCCTAACCCCAATACCCATCATTAACCCCCAACTATAATCCTAACCCCTAATATTGACCCCTAACCCCAATATCGACCCCTAACTCCAGTAACTCATAATCCTAATACCCAACATTAACTTTTAACTCCAATCCTAAACAATAATATTGACCCCTAACCCTAATAAACCCCTAATCTTAACCCCTAACTCTAATCCTAACCCCTAGCCCTAATATTGACACCCAACCCCAACATTGACCCCTAATCCTAACACCTAACCCTAACATTGACCCCTAACCCTAATAGTAACCCATAATCCTAACCTCTAATCCTAACCCCACTATCGACCCCTAATGCTAACATTGATTCCTAACCCTAATATTGACCCCTAACCCCAATAACCCCTAATCCTACTACCCAACAGTAACTCATAACTCCAATTCTAACCCTAATATTGACCCCTAACCCCAATATTGACGCCTAACTCCAGCAACCCATAACCCTAATACCCAACCTTAACTCCTAACTCTAATCCTAACCCCCAACCCTAATATTGACCCCATACATTAAGCCCTATTCCTAATCCTAACCCTAAAATTGACCCCTAACCCTAATAGTAACCCATAATCTTAACCCCCAACTCTAATCCTAACCACTAACCCGAATATCGACCCCTAACTCTAACATTAACCCCTAAACCAAATAACCCCTAATACCTAACATTAACCCCTAACTCTAATCATAACCACTAACCCCAATATTGACCCCTAACCCCAGCAACCCCTAATCCTAATACCCAACATTAACTTTTAACTCTAATCCTAACCCATAATATTGACCCCTAACCCTAATAACCCCTAATCTTAACCCCTAACTCTAATCCTAACCCCTAGCCCTAATATTGACACCTAACCCTAACATTGACCCCTAATCCTAATAGTAACCCATAATCCTAACCACTAACCCCAATATCGACCCCTAACGCTAACATTAACCCCTAAACCAAATAACCCCTAATACCTAACATTAACCCCTAACTCTAATCATAACCACTAACCCCAATATTGACCCCTAAGCCCAGCAACCCATAATCCTAATACCCAACATTAACTTTTAACTCTAATCCTAACCCATAATATTGACCCCTAACCCTAATAACCCCTAATCTTAACCCCTTACTCTAATCCTAACCCCTAGCCCTAATATTGACACCTAATCCCAACATTGACCCCTAACCCTAATAGTAACCCATAATCCTAACCTCTAATCCTAACCACTAACCCCAATATCGACCCCTAATGCTAACATTGATTCCTAACCCTAATATTGACCCCTAACCCCAATAACCCCTAATCCTAATACCCAACAGTAACTCATAACTCCAATTCTAACCCTAATATTGACCCCTAACCCCAATATTGACTCCTAACTTCAGCAACCCATAACCCTAATACCTAACCTTAACTCCTAACTCTAATCCTAACCCCCAACCCTAATATTGACCCCAAACCCCTAACATTAAGCCCTTTTCCTAATCCTAACCCTAAAATTGACCCCTAACCCATAATCTTAACCCCCAACTCTAATCTTAACCACTAAACCCAATATTGACCCCTAACTCTAACATTAACCCCTAAACCAAATAACCCCTAATACCTAACATTAACCCCTAACTCTAATCATAACCACTAACCCCAATATTGACCCCTAACCCCAGCAACCCATAATCCTAATACCCAACAATAACTCCTAACTCTAATCCTAACCCATAATATTGACCCCTAACCCTAATAACCCCTAATCTTAACCCCTAACTCTAATCCTAACCCCTAACTCCAATATTGACCCCTAACAGTAATGCTGACCCCTAATATTAAGCCCTATTCCTAATCCTAACCCTAAAATTGACCCCCCTAATCCTAACATTAACCCGTAACCCTAACCATCAACTCTAATCCTAAACCCAAACCATAATATTGACCCCTAACTCTAAACTCTAACTTAAAAAAATAAATACATACAATTAAGTGAATAAATTAAATAAATTCACCCCTAACCATAACCTTTGACCCCTTAAAAATAAAAAAATAAAAATAAAAAAAAGAAGTGGATGAAAAAGCTGAAAAAACCTCTATACAAAAAATGATAAAACGGATGATATTTTGTATTAAATTGCAGAAAAGTAGTGCGGTTTTTAAAGTCGCAGCGACCCGATCGGTTCAACCGCCGGAAAACGGGGTGCGATTTGTCATGCGACTTTTGAGCCGTCGAGTTGCACGACGAATCGCCTCGGTTGTGAACAAGGGCTGTGCAGCGTGCGGCCCGGCTTGTAACAAAGTTGCGGTTCTTTTTCTCCATGCGATACTTCGCGTCGGCTCAGCGATCGCCTTATTCATTGTTTCTTTTTCTGCATACAATGTAACTTTCACAAAGATGTATCAATCTTCATTATACAAATAAATATGACCGGCCCATCCAATGGCTTCCACGTTCTTTTCCCCAATCGACTGGCTCGGCGACTCCGCCCTGCTCCTCCCCAAAGAGAAGCCGCAAGCGCAGGAAACCGGCCAATCAGACGCGTTCTAGGTTTACACAAATGGCCAGTGGCGGTGCATTCATAAGGGGCGCACGGGCGCCGCCCCCTCTCTCCTGCCACCAATAGATGGATTCATGCATTGCATGAATCTATCTATGGTCGCCACTGTCGCCCCCCATTTCAGGTGTCCGCCCCTTTTTGGGCGCCGGGAGCCTGAATTACAGCGGCGGGGATATTGTTTTTTTTTTTAAGCACCTGATTGGAGCCGTAGGCTGTAATAGGCATCAAAAAAGGTGAACAGCAGGGGCGCCATGCTGGGCGCTTTACAGGTCACTCAGCGCCGTGTTAGGAAAGCCAATGAATATTCGCTTTCCTAACACTGAACGGCCTCTCTGCCAATCAGGTGCTCGGGTCTGTTACCTGTCACCCGATTGGCTGAAACGACAGGCGATGTGATTAGACGCCACCTATCAGGCATCCAATCATAGCAGAGGATGGGAAGAGAGGACGGGAGAAGACATCGAGGAGCATGGAGGACACCGCTACCGCCACCCCACCGAAACTCGGTAAATGCCGGCGGGCGGGGGATGCACACTGGCAGCAATTTATGGGCACAGTGGCTGCATTTGATGGGCACAGTGGTGGCAATTATTGGGCACAGTGGCAGCGTTTCATGGGCACAGTGGCGGAAATTGATGGCCAAAGTGCCAGCGTTTGATGGGCACAGTGGCAGCGTTTCATGGGCACAGTGGCGGCGTTTGATGGGCACAGTGGCGGCGTTTGATGGGCACAGTGGCTGCAATTGATGGGCACAGTGGCTGCGTTTGATGGGCACAGTGGTGGCAATTGATGGGCACAGTGGCGGCAATTGATGGGCACAGTGGCGGCGTTTGATGGGCACAGTGGCGGCGTTTGATGGGCACAGTGGCGGCGTTTGATGGGCACAGTGGCTGCAATTGATGGGCACAGTGGCTGCGTTTGATGGGCACAGTGGTGGCAATTGATGGGCACAGTGGCGGCAATTGATGGGCACAGTGGCGGCGTTTGATGGGCACAGTGGCGGAGTTTGATGGGCACAGTGGCGGCGTTTGATGGGCACAGTGGCTGCAATTGATGGGCACAGTGGCGGCGTTTGATGGGCACAGTGGCGGCATTTGATGGGCACAGTGGCGGCATTTGATGGGCACAGTGGCGGCGTTTGATGGGCACAGTGGCTGCAATTGATGGGCACAGTGGCTGCGTTTGATGGGCACAGTGGCGGCAATTGATGGGCACAGTGGCGGCGTTTGATGGGCACAGTGGCGGCGTTTGATGGGCACAGTGGCTGCAATTGATGGGCACAGTGACGGCAATTGATGGGCACAGTGGCGGCAATTGATGGGCACAGTGGCGGCGTTTGATGGGCACAGTGGCGGCGTTTGATGGGCACAGTGGCTGCAATTGATGGGCACAGTGGCTGCGTTTGATGGGCACAGTGGCTGCGCTTGATGGGCACAATGGCGGCGCTTGATGGGCACAGTGGCTGCAATTGATGGGCACAGTAGCTGCAATTAATGGGCACAGTGGCAGCAATTGATGGGCACAGTGGCTGCGTTTGATGGGCACAGTGGCTGCTTTTGATGGGCACAGTGGCTGCTTTTGATGGGCACAGTGGCTGCTTTTGATGGTCACAGTGGATGCGCTTGATGGGCACAGTGACAGCAATTGATGGGCACAGTGGCGGCAATTGATGGGCACAGTGGCAGCAATTAATGGGCACAGTGGCTGCAATTGATGGGCACAGTGGCTGCAAAAATTTTGATCACCAGCCGCCACTGCACATCACCCAGTGAAGAGTTAACAGGAGCTCTGCAGTGCTGGGAGGTGGAGACGCGGATCGGTCACCCGGCCAAGGTGGCAGCGGCTTACTAATGGCAGAAACGCGTGCACATGGGCCAGCTCAGAGGAACGCGGCAGGCAGGTGCGTGAGTCAGGGAATCGCCCCGTGGGGCCGCCGAGGAGAACAAATAATAAAAATGGGTGACGAGTTCAGGAGGTCAGACGTATGGAAGCGGCGGAACCTGTTTGGAACGATCGTTACGGGATTTCCGGGCTCAGAATAAACATTCATGTAAACAGAGATCGTGACGATCGCACGGGTCACCGCGACTGTACACTTCCTTTCACTGCGCTGCCGCCACCCCTCCCCCCAAGGGCCGACCCAGTGACCCGCCTCCTCCTGTCACCCCAGAAAAATCAGAAAGGGGTAAAAAATATATAAAAATAAAATGTAAAAAAGGCGGAAAATAGAGAAAGTATTAAATATTATAAAGATTTTTATTTTATTTTAAGGAATCGCAGGGACAGTCCCGTATCTTGGACCTCAGTCCTCATGCCGTGTCCAGGGAATCGCAGGGACAGTCCCCCTATCTTGGACCTCAGTCCTCATGCCGTGTCCAGGGAATCGCAGGGACAGTCCCGTATCTTGGACCTCAGTCCTCATGCCGTGTCCAGGGAATCGCAGGGACAGTCCCGTATCTTGGACCTCAGTCCTCATGCCGTGTCCAGGGAATCGCAGGGACAGTCCCGTATCTTGGACCTCAGTCCTCATGCCGTGTCCTGGGAATCGCAGGGACAGTCCCGTATCTTGGACCTCAGTCCTCATGCCATGTCCTGGGAATCACAGGGACAGTCCCGTATCTTGGACCTCAGTCCTCATGCCGTGTCCAGGGAATCGCAGGGACAGTCCCGTACCTTGGACCTCAGTCCTCATGATGTGTCCAGGGAATCGCAGGGACAGTCCCGTATCTTGGACCTCAGTCCTCATGCCGTGTCCTGGGAATCACAGGGACAGTCTTGTATCTTGGACCTCAGTCCTCATGCCGTGTCCTGGGAATCGCAGGGACAGTCCCGTATCTTGGACCTCAGTCCTCATGCCGTGTCCTGGGAATCACAGGGACAGTCTTGTATCTTGGACCTCAGTCCTCATGCCGTGTCCTGGGAATCGCAGGGACAGTCCCGTATCTTGGACCTCAGTCCTCATGCCGTGTCCAGGGAATCGCAGGGACAGTCCCGTATCTTGGACCTCAGTCCTCATGCCGTGTCCTGGGAATCGCAGGGACAGTCCCGTATCTTGGACCTCAGTCCTCATGCCGTGTCCTGGGAATCGCAGGGACAGTCCCGTATCTTGGACCTCAGTCCTCATGCCGTGTCCAGGGAATCGCAGGGACAGTCCCGTATCTTGGAATGCCGCCGCAGGAAAAGAACAATGGGGAAAACTAGAAAAATTGAGAAATTTTGCTAAACTTCCTTCGATTTTTGGAAAAATTCCTCAAAAATTATTAAATAGTATTTTTTTATTAACATTTCCCATCGTTTTCATCGTTTTCGTACCAGAAAGTTCGCTCAGTTTCTCGCTAGATAGTCTTTGACCCCCAAAATTAGACCATCAGCAGTCCGTTCTACGTCACGAAAACGCGTCGTCATCAGAGCCGTGCGATAAGAAACCATTAGTAATGACGTGGTAGAGGGCCGACCTACTCCATGGCGCAGTACAAAGCACCCTTGTATATAGTTTCTGGGGGGGGGGGGAGGGGCGGCATAACGACCCCCCATCCTCCGCTTTCTGCCCTCACCTGAGGCTACGTTTCTGGAAGGAGCAATGACGCAGCGAAACTCCAGCCGTGTCTGATGGACGCCCCCCGCGGAGAACCGACACCGGGGGGGGGGGGGGGGGGCCAAACCGCAAAAATGTCAGCCAACGGCTGTTTAATTAATTATTACTGGAGGCCGCCATTTTTTTTAAAAATAATTTTACAAACATTTTATTTTCTTGCAATTGCGACCACTTGAAGATCCGACTTTTTCTGGCACTTTTTTTTTACAAGTAAAAAATCTGAATTTTATTTTCAGTTTTTGTTCTAAAAAATAAAAAAATCAGCAATAAAATACAGTATATAAAAAAATATATATGAACAAATAAATATAATAAATAAATATATATATGCACGACAAAAAAATAAAAGAAAATACAGATTCTTTTATTTATTTTTTATTATGTACTGGATTTTTTTTTATGTACTGGATTTATTTTTATTATGTACTGGCTTTATTTATTTTTATTATGTACTGGATTTATTTATTTTTTTGCCACATGAAAAGATAGAAGAAAATTTTTTCAAAAATATGACTAAGGGGTGTACTTACTTTGGTGGAAAAAAATGTATATATATATATATATATATATATATATATATATATATATATATATAATGCATTTGAATAAAAGTGCTGTGCAAATACCGTGTGACATATTAAAAAAATTGGCATTTTTTTTTCTAGGGCCTCTTAAAAAAAAATAATAATAAAAAAAAAAATATATATATATATATATATTTTATTATTATTTTTTTTTTAAGAGGCCCTAGAAAAAAAAATGCCCAAATTTTTATATGTCACACGGTATTTGCACAGCACTTTTATTCAAATGCATTTTTTTTGGAAAAAAGACACTTGAATTAATTTTAAATGTAAAAAAAAAAAAACAATATATAACCCAATTCTTTGGTAAAATATAAAATATAATGTTACGCCGAGTAAAAAGATACCCAATCATTGGTGTCAGTGGGAGGAATAGTGTCCCATCATTGGTGTCAGTGGGAGGAATAATGTCCCATCATTGGTATCAGGGGGAGGAATAGTGTCCCATCATTGGTGTCAGTGGGAGGAATAATGTCCCATCATTGGTGTCAGTGGGAGGAATAGTGTCCCATCATTGGTGACAGTGGGGGGAATAGTGTCCCATCATTGGTGTCAGTGGGGGGAATAGTGTCCCATCATTGGTGTCAGCGGGAGGAATAGTGTCCCATCATTGGTGTCAGTGGGAGGAATAGTGTCCCATCATTGGTGTCAGCGGGAGGAATAGTGTCCCATCATTGGTATCAGGGGGAGGAATAGTGTCCCATCATTGGTGACAGTGGGGGGAATAGTGTCTCATCATTGGTGTCAGTGGGGGGAATAATGTCCCATCATTGGTGTCAGTGGGAGGAATAGTGTCCCATCATTGGTGACAGTGGGGGGAATAATGTCCCATCATTGGTATCAGGGGGAGGAATAGTGTCCCATCATTGGTGACAGTGGGGGGACTAGTGTCTCATCATTGGTGACAGTGGGGGGAATAGTGTCCCATCATTGGTGTCAGTGGGGGAGGGGATTGGGCCCCATTATGTCGCTCATCGGACCCGTCATCTGAAATCTGGGAATATTAAAGGTCGCCTTTGTATCCCCCTTGGGAATGCGCCTTCCCCCGGTCTGTACAGAATGTTCTGTAACATTCCCAGGCACAGAAAAGACGATCGCTGTCGCCCATATATGGCAGTAATTATTTCCGGAATCCCGGAATCGCAGGGACAGTCCCGTATTTCGGACCTCAGTCCTCACCATGCCGTGTCCCGGAATCGCAGTGTCACCCTTATTAGAGTCGGTGCGCATGCAGTCTGGGCCTAGGACCAATCATGGAGGCTCAGCATCATAGGTGGGCCCAGCAACGCCCACTCCTCCAGACTGATACCCGCCCATCAAGGTGCTTCAATATTTGGATAACTCCTCCCACTCTTTGCATCTGGGCCAACGGGCTCTTGAGGGGAGTACTGAGGGCGGGTGCTGTAATCAGGAAGCCCCTCCCACCAGCCACAATCTGCCCGCATTGCATAGAGAAGCGCAGAGACCCATTGATGACATCACCGGGTATAAAATAAGAAATGTAGCGAAAAGGGAAAGGTTCTGCGTAATAGAGAAGAGAAGGTGGGGGGGAGGGAGAGCCAGAGAAGGCAAAATATAACAGAATAAACTTCAGCTTTAACCTCCCTGGCGGTATGATTCTGTCTGGAATTACGTACCAAAAGCGGTACAATTATTTTGCATGGAAATTCTGCGTTTTATACTGTAGGCCTGCAATTTTTAGGAATAACTCACTTAAAATTTGTCCAAACCAGAGTCTAGTAGACATCCCGGGTATGATAAAGTTTGAAACACAAAATCATAAAATTATAATATAATAAATAACTATAAATAATTATAACAAATAATAATGTAATTATAATAAAAAATTATTCAC